>JAOBAT010127987.1:1764-12716 GCA_026413305.1 Hydrozoanthus tunicans
CTCCGATTCTCCCTACCCTATTTATAACCTAAATGGGGCTTGACGATCATCAAGTTTAAGTGGCTCTTCTAAAGACAGGAATTCAACCTGATATTCTTTTTTATGACCAAATTTGCTGAAAACCAAACCTTTTGGGGCCGCACATACCTATATACAGCCAATGTAAGGGAATAAGGGAAAACTGTCTCCCCCCCCAGGACATCTCCGATTCTCCCTACCCTATTTATAACCTAAATGGGGCTTGACGATCATCAAGTTTAAGTGGCTCTTCTAAAGACAAGAATTCAACCTGATATTCTTTTTTATGACCAAATTTGCTGAAAACCAAACCTTTTGGGGCCGCAGTGACATCCCTATATACAGCCCATGTAAGGGAATAAGGGAAAACTGTCCCCCCCCCCCGGGGGAAAGGGGGTTACGGGGTTAGGAAAAACATTTCTTTACATTGTTTTCGTTTGGGGAAAAAAAAGGGCCATAAACTATAGCTATACAGATTAACTAAGTAATTATAAGCCTGTTAGATGAAAACGGTTTCTTTGATAAACCTTTTGTTGTTCTTTTCAGGTTTACTGCCTAAAAACAAAGTCCAACCTGTTCCCTTAACAAGCACGGTAAAGAATACGATATTTTGGCTAAAAATGCTATAAGTTTTTTGTTAAAATAAATGTATATCATGCGGCCACAGCCCCGAATGATAATAAAGAAATTAAAAAATTTTCTCCGTGCCTTTATAATCTGATGAAAACCGAGGCGAACGATTTTGAGAATTCGAGAACAGATAAAACTTTGCGGAGGTTTTCACCAGACTATAGGGGCACGGAGAACATGTTTTATTTCTTTTATAAAATTATCATTTTTCGACTTAAGGAAAATAGAGAAGACGTACAAATCGCATCGATTGTTCACTTTTTTCGTAATTAAACTGCAAATTCTCACAACCCGGACACAGCCAACTGTATCCCTTGGAAAAAAACAAATCACTGACTGTTTGAATTAAAATTCTGCGCTCCGTACATCGGTTTATAGGTCAAGGAATAATCGTATATTTTGCATACTTCTAATGCAGGGAAATTTACAAAACTTTTAAAACCAAAAGGCTATATTTAAACTTATCAGAGAACTGTCTCTCAACATTACAATGATAAGTCGATTTTTGGTCCCTACATGCACTTGTTGCAACAAAACAGTCGTGTCTTACAGCCTCCTTGGCGTAAACATTGCTGGTGAACATGGTAACATTCTCTGTCGTTTATCAAGAGTGTTATAGTCCGTGTTGCGCGTTTCGCGTCTCGCTTTTGAGCATGTGAAGATCATAGGTTGGAGCGCTCAATTTCAATCTGTTGTTTATTCATTCATTTTCGTGTCTTGAAAGTATATTGCTGGAAGACTTTATTAACGCTGCATTTCCAGAAAACTAAATGCATTTATCATGTGGAGGGCAATTGAGATACCATTCAATTGTTTTTCAGCTCGAGAAGACTATTTTTGGAGTAACGTACTAATCTACTTTTGGACTAACGTACTAAACCTGATCTTCGCGTTGCTTGTTTCGTACTTTAGCGTAAAGTTCTTTGATATATGTTACCTTAGTTTACAAGTTCTCTTGTTGTCATCTCATCAAGGGATTTTATCTGCCTCTCTCTGCTACCCACTATGAATGAAAGTCATTTTGAATTTTTTTGATATAAAATTTGGGATTCATTCAAACTACTGTAAAGACAAAGCAAATTTTAAATGATATCTATCTCTTCAAGCATTACTTAGTCTCTACCGTGTTGTATCGTTTTGCTGTTGTTTGTTTTCCAAGCTAAGCAAAACCTTTTGTTTCAATTTTTCCTTTACGTTAAATGACGTTTTCGTATCTGAAACTGTTGAAATAATATTAAAACAGTAAAATTCCGAATTATTAATGAAAATAACTGTTGTAAACGATTTTAATGCGTGTGCAGTATACTAGGGTATTTTCTAGACCCTGACAGCGCTCCATCGACCATTTTTTCTTGCTCACTCTCCGATCTTTTCCTTTCACTGGTGGTTCTTCAGGTATAAATTCCTCAGCGGCAAACTTTCATAGGGCACTGAATCGAAAGTTAAAATATTTTCTAAAAAGTTTACCAATAATCAAATTTTACCATGACTCGCCACACTGGTCGCGTCGTCATTTTTGTGCTTCATATTCAACTTCCGATCAGTGAAAGGCACATTCGAGCAATGGAAGAACCAATGTTTCATGTTCTAGATGGTTCAAATCACTAAATGTTTTTGGAATTTTGAAATTTGCCGTAGAACTATTTGACGAATCGCTGTGATTCCTTAACTGCAATCTCTACACTGAAAGACTAGAGCTAACACAAGCCTTTCCTTTAGAATGCCTGCTTGCTGTGCTGATAGTCGTGGGTGGAAGCAAAATCTTTTCAGTATGATAATTCGTGATTCCCTGGTATTTTTCGACCAATGATTCGTGATTCATTTATTCAATTTCCTTATGATTCATGAGACAAAAGTTCAAGATTCATGATTCATTTATTTTTTGTTCATGCATAATTCATAATTCACAGCCTGCGAGATGATGTGATTCATGATTCCTTGACTTTTTTTTTTTCCACCTCCGATGATGGTTAGCAGAGTGTTCTATTACACACGATCTTGAATGACTTTTAAAAACAATATTTCAACCTGATAAGCGAAGTATTTGAAGAACCCACGAGCTGTTAATTCTCATGCCAAATGTCATTCTTCATTTCCTAAACACAGCTGCCGCCACAAGCGCAAATTCACACCACAACTTGTCCATTACATTTTTTGGTCTTCTCTCTTCAGGGTTATCTTTAAACTAAAGTCTGTGCCCGTTCTAGTGGAATCCATTGTGTTAAAAGGAAATTTTGTGCCATGAGCATACAAAATGTAACGGCCACCCAACTGCGCTGTTAAAATCGCAAAAGGAAACACCCGCAAAGTACTAACAATGATCCTTTAAAAAAAGTCATTTATGTTTAAAAAAAGACATTTTTTTATTTAAAACTATTTCAAGGAAAATATTCAGGGATTTAAGTTATTACATTATGACTATTGTAGTCAGAACCGGTATTGTTTTAAGATGATAAAAATGCCTCCTCCTCGGCATTGAACGTTTCAACAGGACCGATAAAAACCGTTATATTTTAAAGTATTACTATTATTAGAAGTTTAAACGATGAACTAATAATTACGTGATATTAAAGACAAGGAGAAACTCGGAAAAAATCAGATCCCTAGATGGGATTTGAGTCCATGACACTCCGTACTCTAGTCGGATGCTCTAACCACTGAGCTACTGGAGACTTTATGGCGAGCAAGGATCGATTTTTGGGTTCAGACTGGAACCGCATCGCACGGTTACACAGTTAATAACTGACGGATGACTAGAGTACGGAGGGTCGTGGGTTCAAATCCCATCTGGGACTCGGATTTTTTCCGAGTTTCTCCTTGTCTTTAATATCATGTAATTATTAGAAGTTTATAGTTGTTTATCAAAAAATTTGAAAAGCAAACTTTTGTTGGAACTTGAAACATCTGACAAGTCCAACTTAATATTTTTTCAGCCTTTTTTAACTCCGAAGTCGTCTCAAAGTCCCTCTTTACTACCCACTGGCACATCTGGCTCCATTACGACTACAAAAGCTTCCATGGGGCATGATCTAAAGGAAAACAATGAGTTTTCGATAGTTGCAATTGCTGGAGTTTCGATGTCTGGATTACTCTTTATCGTGCTGGTAATTGTGGTCACAATTGTTGGAAGAAATCACTTTAAAAAGAAAAGGTAGCTACGGTTACGATATCAAACTATTGTTATATACCTTGACTTGGTTTTGCTTTACGATAAGTCGATCGTTAAAACAGAATTGTTTCCCTAGGGACTATAACAAAAATAATAGTAATAATGATAATAATAACAATAATAATATTAGTAATAGATGTAATAACGGTAAAAACACTGATAGCTTTAATAATAAGAAGAAGAGGAAGAAAAAGAAAAAGAAGAGCTCATAGAGAGGAATCGTGTTCAACATTTATATTTATCGATTAACCAATTACTTAGTTTCCTTTGACTTTTGAAATATGGCTTTAAGTTTAGAATATTTATGATCGTTTTAACATTCTTATGCCATTATTATGTCTTTGAAGGGAAAGTTGGGCCCAAGAAATAATTGAAGAAACAGGTGAGGCGGTAGTAATAAAAGCGTTTAACTCTCATCTTACTGGTATTGTTATTGCGTTTTGAAAACTATTTGAACACCAAACATAATTACTGTACAAAAGAACAGAAAAGGAAACAAAACCTAAAAACACGCAAAATGTTCACAGTAGTTTAAAGGGGGAATGCATAATAACACTATTCGTCATATTTCTTCATATTCCGAACGGGCTCGTCACTTAAGTTTAAGAAAAAATGACTTTTTAAAATAATTTCTTAAACAGGTTTTGACTTACCGAAATACGTCTAAAGTAGCTCGATAATACCGTAAATAGTCAGTGGCATGACGTCAATATTTATCACATCATTTGTATTTGTTTAAAACAATACACTATTTACCTTTCTTTAAGCGTCATCCAACGAAAATCATCCAAGTTATAATGAAGGATCTCACCATGTATCCATGACAATGGCTTCGATTCCAAATAACAACGAGAGCTACGAAGATCTGGTTCTAACAATGAACAGTGCGTACGCACGCCTGACGCGCCTGACACGTCCACCCCAGGTAGAGATCTGCTATCCAGTGCCTGGGTTATTCTTTAATTTTTCAGTTCCCATGACATTACTAAAGATTCTTTTAAAACGTCCCTGTTTTCACGTTCCACTCTTTTTAGTTTTCTGCATAAGAATTAGCTTCATGGCAGGCAATTTATGTTGTAATCACCTTCCTTCCACACTATGATACTAAAACGTATTTAACACTGGTACCAGAATTTGACTTTCCACATTTACTTTTCAAATCTGAACTAAAGTGAGCTCCTGTTTTTTTTTTTTTTACAGTAGCTACGTATGTACGCTATTTTTATTGATTGGTAATTTTAATTAAAGTAAAGCTTGACAAAAGTTTAAAGTAGATGTTGTATGACAAATGTATTTCATTATCTTTTTAATATCTGCACACTTTCTTTTAAGATTGCACCTGAAACAAACCTAAGTTCTATGAATGAAATTCCGGTATCAGCCAGAAATAGCACAAACTACCAAAGGCTTCTTCATCAAGCTCAAACACCTTTAGCTGGGTCAAACTACGAGTCCTTGCAAAGTACATTTGAACACAGCGAGGTAAAGCCCTTTATTGAAAAGTCTGCATTGATTTTTTGCTGTTAGTGCTAATGTCTCTGATGTATTCGCTATTCTTTTTTTTCCTCGTTGATTAAGCTTGTTGTTGTTGTTATGGCCTTACCCAGTTTATCTCTATTAGCCGAGAAGATACTATAAGTATAATTTAAATTGCTGTTGCTTCTGCCATTGTCGTGCGCTGTCATTCTCACTGCTCTTCTCTATTTCCTTGTTGTTGATGTGATATTCCTAGCATCAACTGAGAACTTTCTGCCCTTGAGGTGTTAATCATTGCCTTTGTTTATTTACAGAATACCAATAATACCCAGGCTCGCCAAAGTGGTTTACAACTAGATATGGATGAAGACTACGAACCTATGGAGAGTCCTCCAACAAGTGATGTGCTATCTGTCCAAGTTGAAGATGATCAGCACGAATACGAAAACTCTCCTAGTGTTTATTATAATGTTCTGTAGATTGTGGTTTGGAAACAAAGTCATTTTTCTTTTTTAACTTAATACGTAAGGACAATTTTTGAATGCCAAATATAAAATGCTGATACAATAAAATTGTGCAATGGAAAGATTTTAAAGTAGGACTGTTTGATCGAAGTAGCACTAATTAACAATTATTCTTAGAAGTCGGGGTGAATGTTCTAACAGCCACTACTCGCCGAGACTCTGAAGAGAATAATTGTTTTAATATATACAAGCAAGTTGATTTCAAGAAAATTAACAATTGTTAAGAATTTGGATTTTCAATTTTTCACAATCGTTTCAATTTATGCTCGCGCCAAAACTAGCGACTCGCTTCCATCCTTTCAATTAGTTATGGACAAGAGGCAAGCGATTTACAAATCACACAAAGAATCTCCACCTAAAGGGAGTTTTTAAAAGAGTTCCTTGCCAAACAACTTGGGTAGTGTAAATTAACAGTTGCTTAAGAATCGTCTCATCTATTAACAGTAGAATCTGACAAAAAAATCACTTGATCATGAAATGACAGCTCCAGAAATTGTGCCATGTGCTTGCTGGAAAGGCTGCTTGCAGTACAACATTTTGATAAATTACTTAAAATGGATTAGACATGGGACTTGCAGTCGATTGTTTGAGAAAATGTGTCTGTGACTTTAAAGCTTGAGAGTTTTGGTGAATGAGAGTCAAAAAGCGGTGAAGTTTCAAGACATTGTCACAAACTGCTAGCTCAAAGTTCGATCAGAGACTTTTTCTCGTGCCTTGCATTTGTTATACAATACATGTTATATACACATGTTATATCTGTAAAATAATGAATCCGAATAAAACGGAACCAAATTATGTACATATATTTATTTTGCTCTACTGTTGGTGTGATATAGAACATTTTACGATTTAACTCTAGAACGCATGTTCACGAAGACAAGATTGGGGATTGGGGGAGGGGAGGTCCGTCAACCTCCCCGACACCCCCCCCCCGTATATTTTAACAAGTAAGCAACTATTTGCCTCAAATTTAGCATATGTAATAAGTATCACGTATACTTCAATTAAGTGTAGCCACGTTGCGCCTTATTGTTTTCTATGGCAACCGTAGCGCTAAAACAACATTTACAACTATAAAATGGGTTATATACTACGGTATTCATCTATTCGATAAAATTCGTTGTAAAGCATTCTAAACTGCGCAGCACATGAACCTAATACTAAAAACACAAGGATACAGACACAGTTGACTGTGAAAAAATCGTGGTGCTTGAATACTGGCTGTAGTTCAAAAATGCTGAACTATTATGTTGTCAAGTATGCCGCGAGCCACGACCGTTTTCACTTGGTTGCAGTGTATTACGCCAAGCTAGCTGGAGAGGGAACAATTAATGATAATAATAATAATAATAATAATAATAATAATAATAATAATAAAATTATATTTCTTCAGCGCCTTTTCCTTAAAGGTTCAGAGGCGCTTTACATAAAATCGTAATAATATAACGAGCCATTTAAAAAACTGTTTATGAAAACTAAAAGCTAAAACCCAAATAACATAAGTGCGTAAAAAATTTGATAAAAATATAATACATTAAGAATATAGATAAGATTATAAAAACGCTTGCTTAAATAAAAATGTTTCAAGTCTTGACTTAAACGTATCAAGGGTGGCCGAGTGCCTTATGCTGTCTGGCAGCTGGTTCCAGAGTGTAGGGGCTGAGATGGAGAAGGCTCTTGCACCATAGGTCTTAAGGTTAAATTTTGGAGTTGACAAAAGTTTCTTTGTGGAGGAACGGAGGTTTCGCGGTGGGACGTAGGGTTGCAGAAAATCTTTTAAGTACTGTGGCGAGTCGGTATTAAGAGTTTTATAGGTTAGTGTCAGAATCTTAAAGGTAATGGAAGCCAGTGTAGTTCTTTTAGAACAGGAGTGACGTGATCATATTTGCCTGAACCAGTGAGTAAACGAGCTGCAGAGTTTTGAACGTACTGACTACCATACATGTGAAAAACACAACGTTCGTAAGCTGACACAAAATATTTTTTTGCTACAAAAATCCATTTGGAAATTTTTACCATAATCTGTTTTTCAAGAGTTTATTCTGACTCTGACCGCAGATTCAAAGAGCTCAGGTTTAATCGTTAACTACGGAATGGTGTCGCCAATGTTGCGTAATAAATAATAGATTTCCCCTTGTGTCTTTGCTTGTAACTTTATCTAGTTAATATTATTTTTGCGTTGAGAAACGCTTGACTCGTTGTATTATTTACTTTCTTGATTTGTTAAAACTCTGACATCGTTTTAAAAGATGAAACTAACTGATCATCAATCGAGAAGTCGTGTTTTTTTGTGTAAAAAATATACGTTAACTCCTCAGATAACTTAATACTGGTGTAATAGAATACCCTGGCAATCGCCCTTTTTGGGAACCACGGCCTGACACATCAGAGTATATTGTTAGCCCACCCGACGCCAACTGCGAAATTGGACTCCCAAAAATAACTGTATAATCTCCATGGGAGGTCTTCAGGAAAGGATCTGGCATTGATCAGATGCCTGCCACGTCGCAGCTTTTCCAGGGCGCAGGCGCTTGGCTTGGCGACAGCCGTTTGAGAGCTAACCTTACCAAGGAATCTGAACCCTTAATACAACTGTTTAATCCCATGCGCTCCTTAGAGGTGATCCCCGTCGTAACGTACGTCATGCGCACCGAATTATTACAGTTCAAGCATGAACGCGATAAAGCAATGCTTTATTCGCAACAAGCTGAAACCTTCGCCTTTGCAGCTCAATGTGAGTGTGGCAGAAGCGTGAGCTACACAGAAAATGTAACCAGCGATGTTTTGGTGAACGACTTTTTCGACACAGATATCCGTCGAGAAGTAAAAGGAAGCAAGACATGCATCATTGCCAACTCAGTAAATGATGTCATTGCTCTTACAGAAAACAAGGAAATGACATGTAACGCCCTTCCTTTCTCAACACCATCTGCTGTGTCAATATTTTAAAACTATAAAGGAGTCATGCTTCTTAAGTTTTTCGGCACCCGATATTTAACAAAATATCTTAAATCGTTCTCTTTAGCATCATTTTTTTTTACCTTTACCTTACCTGGCCGTTTTATAACATAACGTGAATTGTTTTACGCGTTGTTTCTCAATCTTGAATGAAAATTACTTGCAATTCCTTCGTGTTTTGGAACAGTCTCGCAATACTTCAATGTATAGAGCCCTTCTTTTTTGGAATATAAACATAATTGTGTTAAGCTTCAGAGACAACAATAAAAAGTTCAAAACAGTAGAGGAGAATTAAATTAGGTAGCATAAAAAGAACACCATTCTTTGTAAACCATAAATAGCAATATGTTCTCATAATTTTCGATTATTCAATCATGCCAGATTACATAAAAAGGCAATTAAATGGTAGTAAGCAATACATTTATTTTATGAATTACATCACTCACTTTTTAATTAGTACTTTCGGCGTGGCAAAGATACGCCACAATGCCTCCTAATACGTTTTGAGACAATAAGCAACTAACTATATTTTGTTCATATACAGCAAGTTGTAGGCTTTTATGACATAACCCTTTACATTTTCGTGTTGTTGACACTTGTTTGAAGTGACCGCTAATTCGAATAGTTTTCTTCCCACGGGGTAATCTGTGGTTATCAATTTGGCACTCTCTCTATATATATGGCTAGCTATTGTAAGTTTCATATATAAGAATAAGCCTTTGAACAGTACATTGACCAGAAACTCAATTGAAGTTTAGACTGACTAACTAAATGTTTAGGTCATGTTTCATCACTTTAGCCAAATTGTTGGTATATTTGTTACATTACTCATTTTTTTTTGTTTTACTGAGATGACGATTAATACATTAAGGTTCATTAAAATGCAGCAAGGAATCGCCTAGTAAATTCCACAACTAGTAATGTTACCAAGGTGTTATGCTTTGTGTTTAATTTACGTAAGGGAAATCGAACATGTATCTCAAAAGAAAAAACCATATTAGGTTCTAATTTCCTGATATTATTCTGATAGTACACTGCTTGACAATGAAGCAACAAGTGTTTCTATGTTAAAACAAGTGCTGCTTAACATTTAAGTGGCGCTCACAATTAAAAGAACTGAAAAGCTGGATTCATGACTAGTGCACAAATTGTATATGTCTTGACTGTTCTAAATTTTAAGGTACTGATATGCAATATTAGAATTTATTATGTATGTTGAGGCTTACGACACACCGTTCTCAAAGCAAGGCCTGTTTGTTATATAATCTTTGAGGTGCTTAAGTTCATTTTGTCCACATAAGCATACTGATTTTTCCTTTTATATTCATATGCCTCGCTGTCCGAAAGTCAATCTTTGATGCTATTGAGATACAAACGATGTTTTGCTGAAAAGAAAACCGCACCTGGTTGCGAAAAGATGGCTTTCTTTATGTATTATATTGTCCTTATCTTCTTGGGTCTTTGTTTAGCAAAAGAGGAAAATATAACCATAATTCGGGAAGCAGTTCAGACAGCAAAACATATTCCCGACAGATTTGTTCTCCCGCCTTCTTTCTGCGACAATGGAAAACCAAAATGTTATCAGTTTGGAGCTAAGCCCATTTATGATAGGAAAACAAGATGTCAGTGCATCTGTAACCGAGATGACGGGAATCGTTCTATAGCCGCTTTTGACCAGAACAAAGTCAAGTGCATGGATCAAAAGGAGTTTGTGGATCGCACAGGTTAGTAAAGAAATGAAGTTCTTGTTCTCTCTTTGGTGGTGCCGAATACCTTGCCAGATATTAATCTTTAGTTAAGGTCGATTCGAGCAATTTTGAATGAAGAAAACTACACGAAGTTTTCGAAGTAAGATCACATAGTTCTGGTGATTATTGAAAGGCAACATAATGTAAATTACAAGTTATAACCCGGTACTCTATTTTATTGACATAATGAATTTAAAACTTTTAGCTAATAACATTAATGCCACTACATTCCGCTTATCTATTGTGCTAAGATATAAAGATATATACAGAAGCATATATTTACACAGGTAGCCCAAGCTCAAGTTGTGTAGTTTAATCAAATTACTGTAATTTACTATAGAATATATGTGATTTTAATAAATCTCTATTTCTTACCTTGAGTGTTAATAAAGTGTTTTAAAACTCGCATGATGTCTTCTTGATGTAATT
>JAOBAT010128009.1:0-12711 GCA_026413305.1 Hydrozoanthus tunicans
TAGGCTCGTTTATGAGTCGCGCCGCATGATTGTAATCTCCGATGTGTAAATTTAACAGAAAATTAATTGAACGAGTAAGATAAGAAATTATTCTATGACGTTTCTATAGTCGAATGCTCAAAGCAGCTCTCTACACTCAGTGAAACAGTCCTGGAGGGGAAAAGTCCATGCGAGTCATGAGTCGACTCGCGTGATTGTATTATAAGCCCAGCGTAAGCAAACATGCAAAGCGCGATATTGAGGATTATAGATTAGTTAATTGCATATTGATGTGAAGGCGTGGGAAAACGCATATGGAGACTTGGAACAAAATCTAGCATCCACACTTTTTTTCTAGTAAAGGCGAGATTGGACTTCCGCAAAATGCTATCTTGAAATAATGCCAACAATTCTACTAGCAAAGAAAAGACTCAAAATCATTGTAAAGACACAGCAGTCGGAGTTTAATCTTTTAGAGATTGATTAAAGTAACATAATTCATATGTGGTCATATAGTGTTTCCCACTGTTAGATGTTACCGAATAAAAACATTTTTGTTACTTTTTAAAGTAAAGCATGATAACATTCATGAATTAATCATCTAGTGATACCATAGTAAAATGTTTTTATAAAAAAAACAATGCAAAGAGTTAAAGAAAACGTTTTTGTGCTTGCTAGATGAGCAGGACTTTGTGGTGTACTTCATGATGCCTTGACAAATCGAAATCCCGAGTGATAGGGGGGGGGAGGGGGTTAGAGTATCCGGGGTTAAAGTCTCAAAATACCCGAAAAAATAATAATAATAATGATAATGATAATAATACGCATTTATTTAGCGCTTATACATAGGCTCTAAGCGCTTTACAATATTTTAAAACTGAAAACTAATATAAAACTAGGGCTCGTATATATAACTACTATGTCACTAATGATAAAATTGATCTAAATACTAACTACAAACTAATATGTAGATACTAACTACAAACTAATACAATTTACTAAGTAGATAAATCTAAACATATAAACCATTACTAAAACTATCAACTATTAAATTCTAGTATAAATTAAAAGCAAGTTTAAAGAGATGAGTCTTAAGCTGAGATTTAAATGTGGAGGGACTATGCACAGATCTAATGTTTTCAGGTAAATTATTCCAGAGGTAAGGAGCATGAACAGAAAAAGAGCGAAGGCCATAAGTCTTAGTAATAAATTTTACAGTTTCAAGTTTCACTGCTTTAATTGATGAACGCAAAGTTCTCTTCGGTTTATAGACCAAGGTAGAAAGATTTCCCAAGCCAAGAAAACCTCTCGACATATAAAATACTCTAAAAAGTACCAAATGAAAATTGATACTTTCTCTTAAATAGCTACAGCGGGCGCGGGTTGACGCTAAGTCCCCTCGTGTTGTGCTTATGCACTTAACCAAGGCGCGCGCGTAAAAATTAAAGGACGTTCGCCAAAGCACTTTTGTCTTAACTTCTTATCAGTACGCACGCTTACCAAAACACGGAACTACAAGCAATCTAAAAGCTTCGCGTTTTTCAACCGTAAAAAAGACCAGGCTCTTGGTTTAACACAGATTTTGCTTTAAAAACCCCTAAAAATACCGGATTGCCTTTTTTACCTGGAGAACACGCTGAAAACCGTTCGAACGTAGTTTGTAACTTGTCTACGCATGCGTACAGGCACTGTCCCATTTCAAACGCGCGCGTACGTCTGTGGTGGGAGATTTCTTACCCATTTATCTGAAAGGTTAATTGAGCCAATCAGAGATAAGGAGGCTCTTGAGACTGCTTTTTGAACCAAACACTTGAGGGAGTCAGCATGGCCGAGTGGTTAGCACTCGTGCCTCCCACCTTTGTGGACCTCGGATCGAATTTGCATGTGGGCTAAGATTTGTTGTACTTCTTCTGACTCCGAGGGTTTTTCTCCGGGTTCTCCGATTTTCCTCCCTCCTCAAAATCGACTGCGACGCCGAGATCTGTGCCATCGAGCGATTAAACAAAAGCCACTGGCCTGGGAGAATGGGCAACCACTCCCAGCGTAACGACGATAAATTAAGTTAGTAAAGTTAGATACTCTTCACACATTGTTACCATGAAGTGAAGTGGTACTTAACCAAGACTTGTAAAGTTACGGTTAGTACTTGAAACTTTTCAAATACTCTTCAGTTATTGTTACTGAAAAAAGAGTAAGTTCACGGAGGCTTGGCCACTCAGCACAACTAAGGGAAGGAATGGGTCCAAGTGTTGTATCGATTTTCTCTTTCTCTGCATTGATGGGTTTTCTTCTAGGTCTGATTTATATGGAAGGAATGCATTTTTCTACCCTACTAGTAAATTTAACGTCCTTTTAAGTCATTGGCGCCAATAGTTGTGCAATACTTTAGTGGTAAAGCTATCAAAAAAAAACAACTTCTCCTTTTTTTAAATTAGGTTTTTTGCTAAAGGGAATCTGCACTCCAAAACAATTTCTCGTGTGTTTAAAAACATCAGGTTGGGATTCCAAAAATGTACCTTCTAAAACGATTATGTGCCGCCACCCACCACCTCCCCCGACAAAATTGGGTTCCTTAAAAATACCATTGTTTTGACTTCTTCCCTAAAATACAAAATGTGAAATAAAATGTAAAATATTTAAAAATATTTCATAGATATTAGCCTCAAATGTTCATAAAGTGCTCTTAATATGATCATGACTTATTTGGCAAACAGGCTTTTTACCGGTTCTTATGTGCAAAAGAGAGCAAACGCCCCGGAAGCTTTTAAAGCTATAAAGAAGCCAAAAAAAAATCCTTGATATTGTTACGGTATGTAATGAAATGAAGTTCTCAGCCATTCCTCAGTCTCGTTTGTGCTCTTAATGTTTTTAAATTTTTGCCGATTCTTGTAAAAAGGTTTTGTGACAAACCATTCTTACCCTTGGCGTTTTGTCTCAATTTTGTGGTTTTTGAGTTGGGAAAGAAATACTGAGTTTCAAGGGCACTTAGCAGACTTTATGATCATGAAGGCATTCAGTCGAATCCTAACCAGATTTTCATGCGTGCAATATTCGCAATATTCAAAAAGACGCTGACTTATACCATAAAATATTTCTCCTTCCACCAAACGATGGTGGAAAGGAAATGATCTCTGGAAGAAAGAAATTCAGGAAGTTACAAAATTACCTTAAAGTTAAAAACTTCAGTCCTTTCGGCTTTACTGCACATGCTCTGCTAAACTTTAGACATCGTAGAGAGCATAAGTAATTGAATCATGTGTGGAAGCGTCCCCATATTCTCGCCCCCTTTCCTTTCTTCTTTTTCCTGTCGATGTTGTGTACATTCCTTATATAGCCTTATGATAATGAATTTCGATTACTTAGGGTTAAATCTAATACTTAAACACGGTTGCACAATCTAAGGTTCTTAGTCCTGATATATTTAAACCATTATCAAATCTGTAAGGCATCATAGTGCGATCAGTGGATGGTACAGTCCAGTTGAGGTTCGCAATTTTTTCTAAAGAAAGGATTCTACTGCACACGTCCTACCCTCTACCGGTAACGTACAACAAATAGTTTAATCTTGGCAGCAATGTCGATCTTTTCAGTTTTAAAGCCTGAACTATATCAGAATTAATTAATTTTTTGCAACGATTGAATTCTTAACATTTGATCACATTCCAAAAGCAATTGTTATGAATATTCCAGTGAGACATTTAACAATTATTCTCAGAAGTCGAGGTGAATAGTAATAGAATATTCACTGAGATCTATGCGAAGCATCGAGGTGAATATTCTAAAAGCCACTATTGACCGAGACTGAAGAGAATGAACCGCCAAGGTTTGTATATACTAATATCTATTACAAATTAGCTGCTCACGGAAATAGTTCACGCTCGCATACAACACCCGGAGTAGCTGAAACACAACTACGCTTTGATAGAAGTAAAAATGCTTTCAGCATTTTGAAATACTGAATGAATGCATAAGCGTAGTTTTGTTCGCTACTCTCAGTGTTATAAGCAACTAGTTCCGTGAGAAGCTAACAGATATAAACTGAATCAATATTGTAAAATTTTGAAAGCGTTCTCTTTTAAAATGTTAAAACTTAGCTTAGCGAACTATGCGAACTTTTAACTAATAAAAGGCCCGTTTACACAAAACGAAAATGGTGGAACGGATCGGATAAAAAGTAGAACGGATAAGATGAATCTGCTCGTGTAAACGACGTTTTTTCCGTTCCATTTTTATCCGATCCGTTCCCAAAAAGGACCGCAACCTAATGCGGTCCTTTTTGGGAACGAATCGGATAAATTTGGTTCCGTACCCGTACTTTTTTCTCTCGGTGCGCCGTGTAAACGTTCAAAGCTCCTTTGGGTACCGAACTCCTTAAGTTTTTTTGGACCAGCGATGTTTTCGGTACAGCGGTTTACTTTACAACGGATGGTCGCTTTTGATGCTTCATAGCGAGCAAAATGGAGGAAACGAATGGAAAGAAGAAAGTTAAAGTGAAAGGAAAAACACAACCGACAACTGCGGAGGAAAAAGGAAAAAACTCATGGACAGAAGATGAAATAGAAATGTTATTAGATATTTTGGGACAGGAAACTATACAACATTCGTTGGATAAGGCGAAATCTACCCCCGTCCGCGTACGGGCATGTTACATTTTTTATTTGTAAACTAGCGATCCGAACGCTTCATGACTTGTTCGTCACAACTGCTTCAGTTATTTCGTTTAGATTAATTTTTTTCTTACGTTTGTATCTAGAAGTTCTAGTATATTAATACATGTTTTTTTTTATGAGAACCAATAAATGTCAATTTGTCATTATGGCGGGCTCAAGCAGTACCGGACCCACAGAAAGAACGCGTGTAAACAGTACCGTACCCGGCCGTTCCAGGTTATGTTGATAACGGACCCAGTTTTTATCCGATCCGTTTCTAACTTTTGCTTGTGTAAACGGTCATATTTCTGAGGGACCGGTACCTGTTTTTATCCGATCCGTTCCGTTCAACTTTTAGTGCGGTAAACGGGCCTTAGCCAATCTTGAGGCGAAACGAGGCAATTCCGTAAAAAAATGAAAGAAAAGATTTTTTAAGCAAAAAAGCACCGTGCCAGTTAACATAAAGCAGTTTCAATAGAAATCTAAATATGCAGCTGTTATGTAATTGACAAAGCCGTCTCGTTTACAGTTTAAATTCTACCGCCATTTTTCAATCTATGAGGTTCTATTTTCAACGGCCGGCGATATAATCAAAGCTAAGATTTTTGGATGTGCATGTTTAACTTAAAATTCAAGTTATTAAGCCAGTGCATTCTGTGTTAGTTGGAAAGGTTCATATATGGCTCGTATGTCTCTTCATGATTTTTCTCTTCATCAATTTTCTGACTGAACGAGTTACTCGGATAAAAATGTCTTGTACATCTGGAATAAAGGTGCACTTATTTTTTTTTTTTTAAATGGCGCATTTTGAGTGATTTTTCCGGGGAAGCATGCCCCTGGACCGCCCTAGAAATATTCGCGCTTTGTTGGTTGATGCTTGAAAGCTAACCTGGTGTTCGTACTGCTTTAGGTAATATTTTTTCCTGGCTACAGGCCTGATTAATTGAAAATAAAAGCGAAAGTGCTATAGATACATATCTTGGCCTCATTGTTCACGTGACAAGAATCAATTACCATGACAACCAATAGGTTTGGTTAAGAGTTAATCCTGGTTTTGAAAAATATCGGATTTCGAAGAATCCGCCCCTGAATAGAACTGTATGTGGAAAGCAAGGAAGAATATACTTTTTTTACAAGAATTGGCCAAATTTTAAGAGCATTTTTAAAAGGGTAATGCCGAGGCCCAGAATTTGTACAGAATGGTGACCGCTTCGTCCCTTTTTGTGTCAACTTGACAGCCCATGTGTCGGATGAATTCAAAGAGCTTGTATCAAAATTTGATAAAATGGTGTAGTTTGGTTCGGACTACGAAGTGCCATCGATTTAAATATAGCAACCCGTTGATGCTATTCGGTAGCACAGTCATTAAAAAAAATATTCAATGTCAGCGATCTTCCTGAAAGTAAGAAATAAATTATATTCATAAGGATGTTTTCAACTTAAAATTGGCCAAAAAATACGAATACCCAGCCTCGATCCGAAAAACAGTATCCTTATAAAAAAAAATTGTATGTATACTAAAGAATAGGTAGCTAAAAACTACAATAAAATGCTATTAATTTATAAAAGAACAGAGGACTTAGTCTATGCTCTAGTTTCAAGGATGTGTGAAAAACAAAATTAGAACATATATACTAAGAACTCTACTCTTTTAGAACTTATTAGCATTTTAATTGTTTTAAGTGCCTCGAATTCTTTTGGTACATAAATTTAATTCGTTTTTCACACATCGTTCTATTCATCTGTCATATTTTCGCTTTTAGTTTCGATTAATGTTCTTTGAAGGCTATAGTTGGGTACTGTAGCCGAAAGCTCACCAAGTTTTTATTATTTGCCTAGAGAAAATTTCTAAAAATTTACAAAGTGTAGTCCTGGTTACTCGTCCATTTTCTAATAAATTGATACAATCTTTTTTAGGCCACTTGAAAAAACGTCCCGGTTCATCATCAGCGCTCGCACTGATTTTTGTCAGCGCATTTGAATTTTTTAAGCGGTAAAGGAAATAACAGACGAATAAGTCGAGAAATTTCCCCCTGTTGCGAAACAATAGACAGAGCGAGAAACAGTAAAGCCGGAGGCATTTTTCTTCACTGGACTCTCAGTGTGCCTTGTCAGTGACGAAGCAACAAAGGGGTTTGAACTCTAGAACATGTAAGAGAAGAAAAACATCATGCAAATTCACGACTATTAGATTGTATTGGAATGTTGACAGCAGTGTAACCAAGTTTGGTAGTTAGTGGTGAAGATTTTTCTCTCAAGGTCAAACTGACACGGTAGTCCACAAAAGTTTTAAACCTGAAAAATTACAAAAACGGCCGCCCTTACTAAATTTTGGGAAAATTTTGATGATATAAACCGGAATTTTTTTAAGTGGTTCTTAGTTTCAACCTTTTGCTTTGATTATTAATCTATCTTTCTCTCCATTGTCATCTGTTGGCTTTACTCATTCATTTTAATGAGTTTCTCATTCATCGGCTTCCACTTGTCTGCAGCATATTGCCACAGCACCAGCGCTACAGACTGAAAGGGCGTCAAAACAGCTATAATGGCGACGCCGAAACGGACAGGAATCCTTCATTTATTTGGTAACTACTTGCAAGTTTGCGTACTTAGGCTCTTGTCACGTTAGGTTTTTAATATTTTTTTCTTTCTCCCAATCCTGTATTCGTTTGTTAATCATTTGTCAAAGGTGTCGATCTCGTGTATTTACAAAATCCCTCACCAATATCAACTTTGTCCTTTAAAATATCATAAAGATAAAGCTTTTTTCTCACCATTTCTGTTTTCGAGTTAACTCGCTATAAAGGCATATAGGGTGTTGTGTAGAATCTTGTGTTCTTTTCTTATTGTTATTTTCGACTTGTAGTTGCATTGTGCTACTATCGCGAAATGTTGTGCAACGCAGCTTTCAGGCTGGTAAGTATGATATTAAGATGGAGTGTCTCAAAAATTTGATTCATCAGAAAACCTGATTCTCGCTTCTTGAATAAGAACAAATCAATTAGGCCAAGGCTCGTTCTTGATATCTTATTTTAGGGATTTGAGCCTCAAATTGTTCCTGAGTTGTTCTTATTTCTATGTGTGGCTTAAATCGAGTTAAAACGAAGTCATACACGCTTTTTTTATAAGAACAACGAGGCCCAGATTGGCCAAAATTTAAGAACAATTCAGGAACAAGCAGAGGCTCGGGGCTCAATCCATTGAGCAATTTTTTCTACCCTAAAGGTTGTTCCTTACAATCGTTGTAAACATGCAAACAACATACTGTATCTTCATAGGGAAATAGAAAAGCTTTTGTAGTAAAAGAACTTATGAGCAACGCAAAGTAACAAATTTAATCGATTTAAACCACACATAGAAATAAGAAATTAAGAACAGTTTGAGGCTCAAATGGCCAAAAATTAAGAACAATGGCCTCGGCCAAATTGACTGGTTCTTATTAAAAAACAGCGTGTAGGTAGTACAATACATGAATGTATTGTTAGGACGTAACTTCGGGGCAAGTATACTTGTAACAGCGTATAATTTGAAGCAATGAATGGTTAAAGGAAAAAATAAACTCCTAACCATTTTTTTATTCATTCTTTAAGTCAAAAATCGAAGCTCAGTAAAGTAGCTATCGAGCCCCGAGCCTCAGCTTGTTCTTAAATTGTGGCCAGTTTGAGACTCTTTATAGCTGTTCTTTTAAAAAGGTAACGTGTATGAAGATTTTTAAAAATATCTAACCGAGAGTGGTTTTTGATCCGTTGGGGGTTTTAAGCCTTTACCAGTTGTATTGGTAAATTCTCCCAACTAGAGCTTATCTTTTCAATGAACAAGTTTGGGAGAATTTTACTTTTCATCTTCAGTAGTTTGTTTTGTTTGACCAATTCGCATTTTAGTAGTACCAAATTAAATGTCTTATTTGGTATAATCGATGATAGCGTGCTCGACTCGTCAGTAATCCTAGTCCTAGGGTCGCGAGTTCAAGCCCCGGTCAGACCACTGTGTTGTGTTCTTGAACAAGACACTTTACCTGACTTTGTTCCAGTCGACTCAGCTATATAAATGAGTATCAGTTTTGCTGGGGGCTGACCTGCGATAGGTTAGTGTTCTTTCCTCGGGATATCACAGACTCTCGTCTGCTTAGCGCTACAGAGAAAGAATTTTCGGGGATGGAAGCGGATTATATTCTTGAATCATGAACCACGGCTAGAAAATTTGAAGGAATCATGAATCACATCATCTTGCAGGCTGTGAATCATGAATCATGGACAAAAAATAAACGAATCATGAATCTTGAATATTTGTCTCATGAATCATCAAGAAATTCTATAAACGAACCATGAATCATTGGTCGAAAAATATCTGTGAATCACGAGTTATCATAATGAAAAGATTCCGCTTCCACCCCCGAGAATTTAGGTTATAGCTAGAGATTGATTTTAACTGAGTGGGAAAATATGCTTAATGCGCGAATATTTTTAAAGCACTTACACTTTCAAAAGCATTGCAGTACGGCCCGACAAAAGAGGATACGTATTGAATCAACAAAAACTAAATTATGTTATCTTAAATACAAAGTTGTTTAGTTTGTTACATGGAATGTCGTACAATATTGAATCAACTCTCTTGTTTATTCAGTCTCCTGCTGTTTGAATACATGTCAAATTTATTTAAAAATCATTTTTTCGAAATTGATGAATCGCCATGACACTGCGTGGGTTCACGCAGTTCTCCCACGAAGAAGCGGTCAAGCCTTCGGGAGTTGTTATTCAAAGTAACTGAAAAAAATCCAGCTTCATTTACGGATTTTGAGAACTTCCAATTAGATGGACAATTGAACTGAAACTATTGTGAGCGTTTTTAAAAGCTTGTATCAACATTTTTAATATTTTGGAAATATGACACTTAATGGTTGGCCTCGATCTGTTTTTTGTTGTTGTTTTGTTTTTGTTTTGGCTTAAACTCAACTTTGCCCCGGGCCCTCATTTTCTAAGTGAAACATACGAAAAAGGTTGTATCTGTAGTGTTCGTGCAGCCGTCTTATTAGCAAACCAAATTCCACTTCTTTTCTCCAAAATTTAGCCAGTTGCAAACGGTGATCGATGATCATAAAAGAACATACCTGGCCATTTCCAAGTGCTCTTGTTCTTAATAGATATAGGGATATCTCAATTGACGACCGCCTGGTTAGCCTAGTTGGTAAGGCGCCAGTCTTTCGTGCGGGAGGTTCGGGTTCAATTCCTGTTGCCAGACCTTCACTCAGGGTCTTAAAATAACTAAGGAGAAGGTGCTGCCTTTGCTCCAACATCTGCAAACGGTTAGACCTTCGCGTCTTGTCGGATTAAGGACATTAAACCGTAGGTCCAGGACAGCCTGCCGAGCAAAAACTGTTTGTCATCAATGCAACATTAAATGTTTGAATAACATAAAACTTCATTTATTAAGTATTATTGTAGTTCTGTTGTTTATTTCCGAGAAATTTCTATAATACATCAACGATGCAATATTGCACGCAATGGAAGAATTGCTACCTCTAAAACTGTTGCACGAAGCGTGTCGCGAAGTAGACACCGATCCTACTCCATCAACATTGCTATAACGATTTCACCGAGTGGCTACATGAGAAGTTTCAAACACGCGCAACGTTGCACGTAATGTTGCATCGTGTAGCCGTACTTTAATAGAGATTGCGAGCTCGTATAGACAGTGAACAGGTTTGCCAATAACCACATAGTAGCATTCGTGATAATATTCTAGTTAGTTTCTACTAAAACAGGTTAAACACAGTATGTAAGTTGTGTTCTCAACGAACCCATCGTCTAAATGTTCTTTGGAGCCAATTGTATCATCAAAGTTTTTCTGATCAAAGGATGGACGTGTTCTGGCAGCAGGCGGCTCAAACTGAATAAATGTATTAAAAACAAACTAACCCGGTGTTTTAATAAGGAGACCTTGGAAACTGCCTACCTTTGGATAAACGTAGTATCTGCATTCTTAAACTAGTGTTTTGCTGTTGGTTTGTTTCATCGTCATGAGCGACCGGTTGTTAGTTTTAACCACTGAGGTGAAAGTAAGACTAATATCAATCTCTCCTTAGGTTCTTACTTTTAACGTAATTTAATTTTGGCAGAATTTTGCAATTCATCTTCAAGATGAATATTATATACGTATTGTATAAGTTCTTGGGTTGGATTTGCTTTAAGTAATGCAATGGTCCGTAAGTGTAAAAACTAGGCGACCTCCCATTGTTCTGCGGCTTTTCGCTTTTCCCAAACCAGAAGGTTTAAGTTTTAATTTCGTACTGAGAATAAATCAACCCATGTACAACATGTGTAAGTATTTTAAAATAGGCAATCAGTCATTGTGAGTGATTTTGGTTGCAGCCGGCTGCTAACGAGAAAACAAACACTACGGAGAGGTTGAAGCTACTCCGTGAGAAAATGCAACAGAAGAACGTTGCCGCTTATATTGTACCGGCAGTCGATCAGCACATGGTAAGGAGAATCATCATTATTACCATGACCATCATCATCATCATCATCACCATCATCATCATCATTAACATCACCATCATCATCATCATCATCATCATCATCACCACCATCATCATCATCACCATCACCATCATCATCATCATCATCACCATCATCATCATCACCATCACCATCGTCATCATCATCACCATCAACAACAACATCATCATCATCACCATCATTGTTACCATCATCACCAGAATCATCGTAATTACCACTATCTTCATTACTACGGTTTTCAACAGTTTTCTGAGCTTTCTGTATGTTGATCTGTGGTGCTTTTAGGAGCAGACAATTAAGGCTTAGTCGGTTAATGCGCCGCCATCGGAGGTAGAAGTCCCAAAACTGCACGTCTCTTTCGATTTTCTTCTGATCAGTGTAGCTGTATCTTTGAATACCCGTAAAACGGAGGACTGACAGATGGACGGGGTAAAGGGTGCACCATCGACTTCCGTTGATAACAGCACCCTCCGAGAGCTTGGGGAACTACCGACGTTAAACAACGGTACCTTTACTTAATTTGACACATTATGTAATCTCAATACATTCGAAACTGTGCATTCCATCAAAAGATTATTCATTACCAAGCTCGGTATATCTGACTTATCAAATCAGTGAACGATATGCGAGAAACATTCCACTCGCTCACCGCAACAACTGATCTTAGGCCATATTTATATAAGGAAAATTGACCCAGAACGAAGGGGCGTCTCACCTAGCTGACTGAGTTACCTGGGGCGAGACATTTTTTCATACAATTCTTTCTAAGAAGCAGCTAACTGTTTATATGTCCCGCTTAGAGTTGTTGTCTCGAGTTCAAGAGAGAGCTTGGCTAGCCGAGATGAGATATCTCTCCCACATCGTTTTCCGCATACACAGTTTTCCCCTCTTCCCGGGATTACTCGAGCCTGGAAACCAATTTATTGCTTTAGGAAAGAGATCAAAACTTTAGCCCTTCTTAGGGGCACGACTTTTAAAGGTTGAGGTAGCAGGTTGTGACCCCCCCCCCCCCATCCCTCCAAAAAGTCGAGTCCATAAAAAGGGCCAAAGTTTTGACCACCTCCCACCTTCGACTCTACCCGGGCCACATATATTTATGTAATCGCAGGGCAAAGTTGTCCAAGGCTAAAACCTCATATAAACTGTCAAGTTGTCCTGGGTTGAATGGACAACCCTTAACCCCGGGATCGTATAAACAGGTCCTTATATGAAATTGTCGTTGATTGAAGTCAATATTTCCACAGAGCGAATATGTGGCAATGGCCGATAAGAGAAGGCTCTACATGACTGGATTCAGCGGCTCAGCAGGTAGAAGCGTTTTTTAGTAAATGTTATCAGTGAATCAGTTATTACAGATAACGCAGAAAGATCCTACCTCTTGTTAAAGGAAGCATGCACTCCAAAACGATTTTGTCACATGTTCAAAAACATCAGTTTGGGATTCAAAAAAATTTACTTTCTAAAATGAGTCATTTAGCAGCAGCAGTTATAGTAGTAGTAGTAGTAGTAGTAGTAGTAGTAGTAGTAGTAGTAGTAGTAGTAGTAGTAGTAGTAGTAATAGTAGT
>JAOBAT010128020.1:0-12710 GCA_026413305.1 Hydrozoanthus tunicans
TTTTTTTTTCTTTTTTCTCACAAGCATCCCTTTCTCACACACATTTACCTCGAGGTATTCCCTCATCCCCACCCCCTCCCTCCATCCTCGATCCTTACCTTGCGGATTTCATCAACAACAGAACTAGCAACCTCCAAGTGAAGATCCATTAGGAAGATAATGGCATTAGGGTCTTTTATCGTTTTTACTGCTTCGTTATAAGCTACGGTTTTCACAAAACTACGATTTGAATCTCTTTGTACGATGGTGACTTTCGGCAAAGAGGTTCTTCTCGCTACAGATTCAAAATCTAAGTCGGTGCTGTTATAATCAAACACAACTCCATGTATGTGTTCATCTTTAGTTTCTTTGTAGATCTTTTCCAAGTTGTTTATAAAATGTTGAACCCATCTTCCTTGGTTTTTTGCTGTAACTACAAAGTAGACGTCAGCCGTTTTATTCCACTGTAGTTCCTTGGGGTAACACAGGGAGACGTCGCTATTGTTGGGTTGTAGCACGTACTCTGATAGTACAACTGTTCTTTGCTGGTGAAAGTTCCAGAGTTCTAGTTCAATCAAGAAACGTTTGATTCTGAACTTTTTGTCATATTTCATCTCAACCTGCAGAACTTTCTCAAGTTTATACTTCCTAATAGAAAGAAAGACAATACGAGATTAGCTTCTTGAGGCAGATAAGGCAAATCTATTACAAAACATATTTTACAGGCTTCAGCAGTCAGCACTGGAGTTCTTTCTCTTAACAAAGAAACTCGCTTATTACCAGCAGCTGAATGTAATCTGAAAGCCCAAGCACACTTTCTAGCGTAAAAACTTGTCATTACTAGCTATTTTATCACTAGCGGAGAAGCTCTTCATTTACCAACAACAAAACCTTTTTTTTGAGAACTCAGATGGTGAAAGAAACAGAAGGAGAAAAGCCAGGAGACAAATAAATATAATTTTACATAGGTAGAGTACAAGCTACTTAGATATAGAAAAAACTAATCGAGCTAAGTAGACAGGTCAGGCGGTTAATTTTATACACTTATACAATACGATTTGCTAAACATTGCCAAGAGTACATCAAAAAGGTAGTAAATGGATAATACAATATATATAAAAAAACATAAGTACAAACAAAACTCACAAAAAACAAAGAATATCCAAACAATACGTCAGTAAAATTTTGTGCCATATGTACACGATACTCAAGTAGGATATCGATCCTTTAAGAAGTCTTTTTGAATAAACAACGGCTTATTTCTTTACCAATACATCATTACGGAGAAGATCTCCATTTACCCTTAATGCCTAGCAGAGAGGTTCTTCATTTACCCGTAACTCCAAGTAGAGAAGCTCTTCATTTACCCATAATTCCTAGCAGAAAGCTCTTCTTTTACCAATACTTCCTAGCGAGAAGCTATTCGATTTGCCAGAGTTCCTATCGAAGCAGCTATCGCTTACCCATAATTTCTAGCGAAGCAGCTCTTCATTTACCAATACTTCCTAGTTTCCTTCCATTTTTTCCTCCGGTTTAACATAATTACTTACACTTGCTAAATATAGGCGTTCTTTTTCTTGGAAACCCTAACACCAGGGCCAGTTCCTCAGAACCCGATAAGTGCTAAGCTAGGAATAATTTCTTTATCTCTGTTTCTGCTTCCTACATTCTGGAGTTTGTTTTGGGATGACATTTTGGGGTTTACTTATTTGTTTCATTGGTAAATCTGATCAAAGTTATGAGGAAAAGGGCAATATTTTGTAGGCTGCAAAACCTCTCTGATCATCTTCGTTTGTAACTGAGACTCAATATACACACACTCTTATAAAGAGTTAGCTGCGGTATTTAACTAAGGCAACTACAATTATCACAACAAATTCTCGAAATTCCTGCTAACTAAATCTAAATGGAACAAAATAAAATTATCAAAATATTACGATAAAATAATAGATTAGACATGAAAAACCTACTTATTAAGAGAAGGCTGTTCGCATTGGATTTAAAGAGCTTCTTTGGTTTTGAGTTGAAAAACAGAGGGAGAAACGTCAAGAAAGGTGAAGATGTTCTCAGTGCAAAGGTTTCTATAGTTGTCTGAACTCTGCAGATGCTTAGCAGTCGAAAATGTTGTCCTTTTTCTCAAATGTATACCAAGTCTATTTTTTACGTTATTATGTAAGCATAATAAAGTGTTACTTATGAAGAAATTATTCTTTTAACTTTATCTGAAACTAGAATTAAGTTGACTGGGGTTTTAAGAAACCGTCTCCAGGAGATTACAATGTTTTTCGAAAACGTTTGTCCAAAACTTAACTTGAATTCATATCAACCTTTTATTGGTAACTTAAAACATCTAACAGTGTTAGAATTGCAAGATTGTCTTATTTTTAGTCCTATAGCTTACTTTGGTTTTTCTTTCTCCAGTTGTGCCATATAGATGCCAGCCACCTTTTGGGATTCTTCAGCGCTTAATCCAGGCTCTTCTGGTGTCCAACTTGGATCACGATGCCCTACTTCTTGATATCCAGGTAATGGGTAAACACTAGTGTAATCGATATGGTGATAAAATGCGTCAAATCTTTTGAGCTTTCCCCCACGCACAATATAACTTGGGTCGTAGCTGGTACAAACTGGCAAAACTTTTTCCACTTCTTCAGTTTTAAGGTAAACTGGTTTTTGCCTAGCGACAAAATACGGGTTTTGTTTTTCTGCTGGAACGACAGATTGACAGGATAAAGACTTTGGAATCCTCTTGTCAAAGTATTTCGGCGGATTAATGTCTTTATCTGGGAAATATGGTGATAGATGTTCCGGTTTTATAATCTCCAAAGAAGGGCTTTTTGGTCGTTGCCAAACAACCTGAAGAAAATTTTTACCACCTGCCTCAATGTGCAGTACTTCGATGAAATACTTTTTTCCTTTTTGAAGGAAAATTAGTGGAGATTTTTGGTTGAAATATCTGGAGAAGTCACCCTCAGTTACTGACGTAGTTTTGTCCTTGTCTCCTACTGACGCAATCAGGGCGGAGTTTTGCCAGTTTTTATCGCTGCTCAACCAAAGTTCGGAAGAATTGTCAGATGCAACAGCGAAAACGTATCGACCAGTCGCGGGTGGGTGAAGAAAGCCAAAGAAACGTTGACTGAAGTCATCATTGTTTCGAGAAATGTTTAAATTAAATACAACATATCTATCGTCTGGCGCTTCTGGGAAGATAGGAAAATTGCACAAGTCTTCGAACGTCTTGAGGCAGTTTCCATACCAAATGTGGGCATTAAGACCGCGTTGTGCTTTGATTCTGATGAGATAATAACGACATAATTAACAATACTTATTAGCCTACGTAGCGGCTGTGTTTTAGGGGGGACCAAGTGTCGAGCGAGCCCCCATGAGATTTGAACGCGTGAGCAAAAGAAATGCCTGGGCGTTTAATATGGCGACCCACGCGGTTGGCTCTGCCTTTCCCCGGCTAAAAAAACAGGCTACGCAGGTTAACAGTAACAATTATTGGATGAGGTTGATCATGGTAGTGACAATTATAATAACTGACGCTTTTGTTAAGATAGTTCAAACCGAGACGATGACAATTGTCGCTGTCATGCGAATTTGACTTCTTTCACGCTAAAATAACATGCTTATGCGTGCCTTCATAATTGTATCTAATTGCTGCGAGTGATAGCGAGCAGCATCCTAATGCTGAACAACTTCCTATAGTTTGCGTGTGTGTGTTTTTGGTGTAGTTAGCAGGTAGTAAGAAAATGATTTTCGTTCGGACGAGCTGGCGAGGGAGAATGAAACTACGGCCGAAACCAAAGTGGAGCTGGTTGGCCCGCAAGTGTTGCTCACAGCATCTGCTCGCGATGTTTCTATTTGTTGATATACCCGTGTCCGCTAATTCAAAAGCAAAACTGATTCAAAAGCAAAAGTTGAAAGCAAACTGAATGAAGAGCAAAATTCAAAACCAAAGGTCGAAAGCAAAATTTAAAACCGAAAAGCAAAATTCAAAGCTAAAAACAAAATTCCAAAGCAAAAGTCGAAAGCCAAATTTAAAAGCGAAGTAAAAGTCCAAAACAAAACTTAAAAGCGACAAGCAAATATATTAAGTGAAAGTGAAAAAAGGAAAATTCAAAAGCGAAAATAAAAAGCAAAAAGCAAAAACTCAAAAGCGAAAATCAAAACTGAAAGTGATCCTCAGCAGCTTCCTTGTTATACCTTTTATACATTATTAATGACTTCGATTCCTCTTCTGAAGGAAAAGAGTTCATTTATCTGCAAATTATTCTAACCTGTTTTACTCGCATAAAAACCTTTACCCTTTAAAGAAAATCTTAACCACGAGCTAAAAAGCATAAATAAATGGCTACGTGCGAACAAGTTCTCATTGAGTATTGAAAAATCTAAATCCTGCATCCACATTAGAAAAAGTCCTTCCCGTCAACCTAAACATTGTAAAAAGTATCTTTTGTTAAGCCAAGCGATTACTGGGTCGGATATATATCTCTGTAATTACAGTGTTTAAGATGCTATATGATTATAAATGAATTTTATTGTTGATGCATTCAGACAGCATATTCAAGTTAAAACTATAGAGCTGTCTTAAACTTCCTTTTTCTTAAAATCCAATTAGTTAATTATATAAGTTCTTTTTCTTTTATGAGTTAGGTAAATATTTGTTGCGAGCTTACGAGTAGCCACCTCCTAGTTCTACGCCAGTTCTCTACCTTAGCAGCAAAGCCAATCGGGATTTTCTTTGGAAAATTTTTCTTCGTTTGACACGCGATAATCATTTGCCTCAGGTTCTTTCCGAGTTCACACACGATGGCCTAGCGAACTCCAGTGGGCCCCTCTGACTGTACAACTTTCATAGCTAAACTTGAAAACTCTGGATTCTTTGTGTTGACTGGCTGTTTGTGCATCTATTGTCGACATATTTTCTACCGATTAAGGGTTGTTTTGTTGATCATTTCACAACAGATTTTCGCTAAAATAACAGAATTTTTTTCTTCCTTGTGTTTTTCGCTTACGTTTGACTTCCTTGGAATTGTTGAGTATACTTGCCAGAAAATAGCTTTTGTTAACGCATGCATGGTCTGTTGATCAGTGGTGACATGAAGTCGATGACGTCGCTCACTTCTTCACCCTTTCTACTACATGAATACCTCTATTAAATGGCTACACCCGGACTTTGAAAAAAAAGCCGCTGAACAGAGGTATTAAATTCGGCAGTTTACGAATTTTAAACAATTTGGTACTATTGAAAGTGGTCGATTAGTGGAGGTTGGCCGCTTGAAAGAGCTTGCGGCAAACGCATTTGATCTATGATGACTAATATTTTAAGTCTTAATTTACATCGTGACAAAATGAAGGAATACTGACGTTAGGGACTATATATAGACTCTGCTTAGTCGGAGTAACAATTCAACAGTAGAACTCGCCAACTATTGTTTTTACGAAGAGAAAAGAATTGAACATCGTACATATGGTACACCGTGAAGACTATAGATAACTAAACTTGTTCGATTATCAAGATTACTGTCACTAACCAAACGAGCGCGATCTTTTGACCGTTATTGGTTGTCTACACCAGACGATAGTGACTTTGCTGGATAGCGGCTGATGCCTATATACTTCACTTTAAACCCGTCGGCGCGGATCATAAGGGCAGTGAGTGTCTGCTTCAGTCTACTTCATCGCCTGATGTAGATCGTAATTGGTCTTAGACAATAGATCAAGGAATTCTTTTTCATTGTTCCTTTTTTATGCCGTTAGAACCTCTCAGGAACTACCAAAATCGTCTACGCATCTTACAAGACTTCAGCATCAGTATAGGACTAACTGGCTAACATAACTTAACTGTTTCAAGTCAGCTCTTGAAGATTTTCCCTCAGATGAATGAAGAACTCGCAAGTCTTTATAAAGATCAGTTGAGCAACCTTTTCTGTTCACCGTAATCATTGTAAGTTTAACAAAATAAAGTATTAGCACAACTGAAACAAATACAAACAGTTTTTTGCGCTTTGTACCAAGGAAGACTGCACATTTTCTTCTGAAAACTGTTCTAGTTCTCATGGTCACTTTGGCCTGTTGCCTTGAACAAGTCAAATATTAAACAACAATAGAATACTTTAGAATAATTTTAACACTCAGCTGATATTTACATTGTTCATTTCTCGGAACTAAGACAAACAAGACGCTGCATTGATTACTTATTTACATTTTGCAAGATAATTTTGATAGAACGTGCGATTTGATTAGTCAAACAAGAAAAAATAGCCCAACAAAGTATTCCCCTCGAGCAATAATTTTATGAAATCTTTGTTGACTTGGAAACCATACGTACACGAATATTGGTTGCTTAACAATATTTTATAAAGTGATTTGGATAGTACGTGTGGTTTGCATTGATTAGTCAAACAAGACAAAAAAACCAACAAAGATAATGATTTTATGACATCAATGTCATTAGCTCGACCTAAATTAAATTTTACTAGCCCATTATTGATTGCTTTTATCGGATTTATTAGAGCTTGATTATGTCAAGGTCTCATAGAAAGGAAACACACACGTACAAAAATAGTGGGTTAACACAAAAGTATTTTTATTGAGAAAACCGCAAGCCTACTGCATGCGGGCTCATACACTATAAAATCTCCCCTCTAAGTGCAAGAAGTGGTAAAAAAACAACGACTTGATTAATATCAGTGAAACCAAATAGTTCTGATGCAAATTGGCTTTAAATAAGCCAAAAGTCAAGGGTTATATTAATTAGTAGTTCTGAACTCAAACTTGCTCAATAAGTCTCTGCGACGATTTGACTTCTCGTTGCGATCTCCTAAGGGCTTTACCAGGCTCAGCAACATCATTTGTACTAGTTGGTGCAACGTTGGTTCAAGTAGTTTTAGATGCAGTAGGTGATCAAGTAGATGCTGTCGGAGTTGGTGGCTCGGGGGCCAGTCTAGATGGGTCTGGCGGTTCAGAACTTGTGTCCGGTAGTCTGCTGTGGTCCAGAAGTTGATCTGTAATACGTTGCCAAGTCAGCGGATCCTTGTCCAGCTGTATCGTATAAGAGTAGGGGGTCGACTTGTCAACTACAGTACATAACTGCCACTTGTCTTTGGTGCGGTAGTCACGTGCGAGTATTTGGTCTCCATGGGAGAATTCCCTTGGTATTTTTAGGGCATTTGGGGGACTTTTCCGACGATCGTCCCTACCGTTTTGACTCCGAAGTACTCCCCCCGGGGCTTCTACACTTTGAGGTGGGGAAACTTCTAATCAAGGTCTATTAAATCTGATTGAGCGGTGTAATAGCTATTCTTGATTTACGTTGTTAAATACTTTGTTGATTTTTGACACAACGAAACATTTCCTCTTCAAAAAATCTCCAAAATGAATAAAAACTAATGACCTTATATTACTAGGAATCATTTAAATATCTAGTTATTTATGCCCGTTTGAATCAATAAATTTAACTAAATGTTCTCTCTTTTTCTTTTTTTGCCATTTGATTTTGTTTACCTTAAGAGTCGTTGTCAGAGAAAACCATGCACTATTGAAAAATCTTGAAAGATGGGCGTCGGCCGATTATAATCATATTTTTGCCGTGAAATACCTTTACCCAACTGACGTTCAAGGTAATATCCTTTTTTTTAATTGCCTATCGGGCATTTCTTTGAAAGACTGTGTTTTCTTGTACGACACAATTGAAGGTTGCGGAAAGATAACGTTTTAACGTTAAAAGTTCTGGTTGGTTTTGAATAAATACCAGTTGTTTAGCAGTGCATTTTTAACATTTGGTGACGTTGGGTTGTATTTATTAACAAAAGGCAAAACTTTCTTGCACTTGTTCGGCCTTTGTTGCAAAGACACACTTCTGTTATCAAAGCTAACTTCCGCCAAGGTGTTGTTGATCTTATTTGTTTGGTAGCCTCTCGTTTGGAGACGTGTCTTAAAATCTTCAATTTGTTCCTCAAAATGTGGTCTTGAGCAGTTTGTTCTTAATAGACTTAAAGCTTCGCCTTTGACGAAACTTTTTTAACTCCTGACGGGTGACTTGATTTGAAGTGTGTATATTGAAAATTCTCGATCGATTTGAAATGAGTGCGCACATCCAGGATGACTCGTTCTCCTTAATTTGTGTATTGTTGTGTCTAATAACGAGGATGAACCATTGAAGACACACAAGATACCAGAACGGTCATGGAGCAAAGTACCAGCAGACCTCGTCAAAATCAAAGGTCAAAGCTAGCTATTACCTATAAAACATTTTAAAAAACGTTCTCTGATAAAAATTTTTTTCTTAAAAACACGAGCTTTTAGCAAGCGATCCTGTTGCTTTCTTCAGGTGAAAATTCATTTTATCAGAAAGCGTTTTTCAAAATATTTTATATCTTTATTATGTATCCTGATAGCGGTGCTTCTATATTTTTATTTAGTACCTGTTGACTATTATTTAGTCTTTATAGAAGTTGATGAACTGGTTGATAGCACTGTATACGCTGAAATAATAAACGCTTCGAAAGAGCGATTTAGCCGCCATGGCATCCCCGATACCTTGGTGACAGATATTGGTTCTCAATTTGATTTTAGAGAGTTCAGACAGTTTGCCGCATAAAGAATTCGAACATCTACCCTCATCACCACACCACCCTATAAGTAATGAAAAAGCGGAATCTGCAGTCAAAGTGGTAAAACAGCTCTTTCAAAAGGCTAAAGAAGATCCTTTTATGGCACTACTCGACTATGAAAATACCCCGTATGAAGGTCTTGATACCAGTCCAACGCAACGCCTAATGTCAAGGAGGACTTGGACCTTGTTACCTACAGTCTCACGTTTACTCCATCCAGAGGTTCCAACTGATGTTATAGGAAAGAAAAAGGCAGCAAGCAAAGTTCTGCTATGAAATAGAAGTAAGCTAAAAGGTAAGAGCTACATCCACACGTGCCAATCAGAAGTGTCGACCAGGGACCTGTAAAAAAGCTTTTTCAGACTGATTTTATCTAATTGCTATTGACAATCATGTAATCAGGAGGAACAGACAAGCACCCAAGATCTCAAATCCTAAAATAAATTAGGTCACCTCTCAAGTGAAGTCACCTACGCAGCACACCAGTACCCCAAGTCGAGGCAAAAACACAGGAAAATCTACAAGAGCCTCTACTTGAACACACCAGGACAAGCGAAGTGAGAGTTCCTGCCAAGTTCAAAGGCTTTATTATGTCAAAATAGTTTGTGAGCACTGTTGAGAAATGACACTACATTCATTGCACATACATCGAACACTGTTTTAAAATACCTTTATATTCATAGAGACATCAGTGAACTTTGATTATCCTTTTGTTAACCCTATTTTACATGGGCTTTTGGAGGTTGTTCTGTCATGGGGGGGAGCAGAAAGTGCCTACGGCTCATAACTTCAATACTATTTAACGTATCACAACCAACTTTGGCACAGAGATAGACAATCAGAAGGCAATTAAGTTGAGGTATTTTAATTGGCATATGACGTCATAATTACGTCACTATGACGTCATAACTGTACAAAATGGCGGTTTTGCCAAAAATGCATTACATGATTTTAAATGATTTGCAAATTTAATTTCATACTCCAAATGCATGTATAAGTGCTAGATGCAAATCAACAGTGATTGCAATAACCTTAAACATGCTCAAATTTGTCTTATACATAGCAATTTATCTATCAAACTTCACTTCGGTAAACAAACTACTGTGCTTTACATGTAAGTTTCAGCTCAGTGTACACAATCTTCAAATGCTCTAATAAATGTTTACTCATCAAAAAAGTTGCAAACAATCAAGAAAGTCAGTAATCAGCTATAAGCTCCGATGCTGATATAGGTGAAATATATGACACATACAGTTTGTCGACAAATTATTGCGCAATAACGGTGACGTCACAAATCACGAAAAGGTCACTAATAAATATATAAGTTTACTAATTGTATGTTTCTGGCTGTTAATACTTATATATATCTCGTAGTTATCATAAAAAGCAACGAAAATCTAATGAAAAGATGTTCTAGTAAAAATCGCCAAACACGGCTATCAATAAAGCTGTTGCCACGGAAACAGGTTGCCCTCTAATCACTAAATTTTGTCAAAATCATAATCTGCAATTACTTTTAGGAAAAGTCGGAAGATTTAGCTAATATTGGATGAATACAAACGAAGTTAAACAAAATTGAAATCGGCGTGGGCACTTTCTGCCCCCCCCCATGTAACACAAGGTTAATATTAACTTTATTTGTCTATCATAACTATAGCTAGAAAAAGAAAATGTTACGTAATATATCACGTGTCTTTATGTAACTTAAAGATAGGAACACGAATCAGCAGCGAACGAGAAAAATTGTGTTTACTTTCCCCGGGAAGCGTGTACAAAGACTATGATGTTTTCCGTGTGCAAACTCTTGAAGAAAGTCTCGAGGACTTGGAAATTCTTTCTCTGAACTATTGGTTAACAAAATGCATTCTAAAAGTTGCGAATAAGAACGGTGCTCGTTACCCTTTTCGCCCCTTGTATAAGATTGTTGTTTGGTAAAGGCGGCAATCAGAGCTTTGTTCATGTTCTGTGATGCCTGAGTCAAAGGGTTCGGAGTTTGGCCAGGACCGAATAAATAAAAAAATCTTTTCCTTGCAAACTTTTTAATTTCAAGCATATGGTAGTCCCTTGAACAAAGTTTGCAGCCGAGTGGGTGAGTGAATTCAACCTTATTATAGCTGACGTCATCCATGAGGTACCTGGTTCATTGGTAGAATATATTGCTTGTCTTGACTTCCTTACCTTCATGGCGTGGGTAAAAGAAAGTGAGAAGCTGGTTGAGCGGAATGACGTCACATCTCCAATGGTTTGAAGTTGTCACTGAAAAACGTCTTTGTCCGTGTTTAAAAAACTAATTAAATAACCACACGAATCTGATATGGACGCATGTTGCAAACTTTATACAAAAAATGGTTTAATTAAAGGAAGCCTAGGCTGTACAATGTTCCGGCTCTCAAAAAACTTTTGTTAAGTCTGCCTCCATATCACTGGCCAAAAGAGAAAAACTTCGTTCGTATACCTAACGCCAAGAATTTCATTGTGATTGTTTCCACGGTTGGAAGTTCCCGCGCATCGCAACTTTGAAATGTGACTAATGTTTCGGTTGCAATACCAGTTCCCACTCTCCGAATGAATACAATAGCAGTGAACGAGAGGGGGACTGGCACTGCAACCAAACCATGTCACATTTCAAAATGGCATGTGCAGAACGCAAGGAGTTCAAAGCGTGAAAATGATCAAATTAAATTGCTTGGTTTTATATTTCTCTAACAGAGTTCTCAAATTTGAGCTACTTCATGTAAGAAGTTTATTTGAGGGCAAGAACGTTGCACAGTTGAAGATCCTTTAAACAAGTGAACGCTTTGTCGTTTACCACATTCCTTCTTTGCTATGATGAATGTGTAGGACGTGAGGAGACCTCAGTCGCTCAATCTCCAGCGAAGATTCCACGATTCTGTCGATAATATCCCAGTCTTCTGCGCCCCACCCTTCCTTATGAATAACAAACCCACCGAACTTATACCAATCTGACTTATATATTCCGACGAGGCCGAACCCTTTTGCTTCCCAGAAGCCTTTGGGAGCAGCAACATTCGCTCCACACTCCAACCTTGTTATCATAGGTGAGTATGATAGTTTGCCTTGAACCACGCGCTGCAAAACAAAACTCAAATCTTAGAATTTGTATTTACTTTTACAAATGCACTACACGCATTAGCAAAATCACTACCTTCCACGAGTTCACTGCTAGCAGATTCAAGGAAAACGTTGCCAAACCCATGAAAAAATTTCTCGCAATAACTACTAGTTTTAACTAAGAAAAGGTGAAATGTAATCAAGTTTTAACAAAAATAGAAAGTTCGGTTAAACGATTTTGAAGGAAACAACCCCGTAAGACACACCAAGGCGTGAGGTTTTTGACCCCCAAAAAACAGCTGCAACTTTGAAAATTGCAGGAGAAAACTGCACCTTCGGTATTTTAGAAACATCGTTTTTAAGGCATGAATGCCTTCATGTAAACAAAAGGGCTCTCTCACTCATCGGCCAATCATGACACTTTCGTAGGCAGGGCCCTTATTTTTCGCATTTAGCCGAGAAAAGCCTAGGTTCTACTTTACTTGTACTGGTTGAACTGGTTTTACGAACCGGTTTGCTAAATCAGTTTGAGTTGCAAAAACAGCAAGGGTGCCACGCCCTTGTTGGAAGAGATTGTTTCTGGTAAAATTTTACCGATTATTGTATGTATTTTGAGTCCTCATAGGCATAAAGTTAAAACCTTTTAAACTAGTTAGAAAAGCCAAGAAAATTTTTCTTTATGTTCATGCCTTTCTCCGTAACATGTCTGTTCGTGCAAAACGCTGACGCTGTCGGTCATGGCAGGCTAAATAGTAAACAATTTTAAAATAGCATTTCATGCTTTGGTTAAAAACCGCCATTATTTTAAATATAACCTTGTTTTTTTTCTGAAAACTCCTAACAAAAACCGAGTTGTCGATTTTGACCCCTGAAAAATACGACAAGAACTCCTATCATAAACCAACACAGGGTGTAATTCCCGCCACAGGAATAAATTACTCAGCTGCATCCTTACCTTGCGGATTTCATCAACAACAGAACTAGCTACCTCCAAGTGAAGATCCATTAGGAAGACGATGGCATTAGGGTCTTTTATCGTTT
>JAOBAT010128031.1:0-12707 GCA_026413305.1 Hydrozoanthus tunicans
ACTCTCGATTCCTGAAATTCTTCGTTTTGTTTTATGCTTACAATAAGTACAGTGAACGTCACGGTGGTATCCATTTGCGTTTACGTAATGTAAGGATTTTAGACCAACCGTTTCATGGGAACCAATTTGGACCCCCCTCCCTCCTCTCCCTAGAAATCCTGGCTATGCCCCTGATAATCCCGTTACACATTCAACACAGAAAAATGACAAAACTCAGTAAAACGCATAAAAAACACAGATTTAGAAAAGTACGGCAAACACTTCATTTCAAAAGTAAAACACAACTGGAACCATGGCCCAATTAGTTTTGGCACGGCTAGCTCGGGTGAAAATAAGTACGCTTACCAAAAGAATTAGTTCGGCATGGACATTGAGATTTTGCAATATCTGTAACAGTTATCAAAAACATCAGCACGAAAGAAGATGAAGAACAGGATGTAGAAAAAAACCAAACAGCTCAAGCCGTGATAAAACAGAGGGAGAATGAAAGTGTTTTAGATGAAGTGAAAATCTAATTTAAAGCATCGAGTTACAAAACCTATGAAGAGAAAAACACAAGTTTACAATTATTCGGAGCCGTATTTATTTATTTGGCACCCGTACCATCTTTTTTCGTGCCGTACGAAATACTCCGAGTAGCTGCTGCCGAAGCCGCAAGATCAATGTACTACAGATACCCGTCTCGAAACCGATCTCCAAGACAACGAATACCACAATGACAAGGTAAGCAAAATACTTTCGTTTGACCGTCTTTATCGTGTTTTTGTAAAACATCGATCAAAAAAATAAAACAATTATGTTCGGATTTTAAACTCAGTTTAGGCGACCGTTGGAAATCAAATTCGAATGACGTCACTTAATTCGAACTGTTTGTTGTGGCAGCCTGTGGTTGTGTGACTAGTGTTCAGTTTTGAAGAAAAAATAACCAAAATTAGTTTCGACTTTCGAAACTCGCAACGGGCGGTTTATGAGTTACCCCATCTGAATTTTTAATTTGTTGTAACACAATAACAAAGCTTACTTGTAGTGTAAAATTTGTGACGAAGCTTGACACCGCAGTTGCTCTTTTGAACTGTAAAGTTTGACTATTTTCGGAGTGTCGCACTAATGTAGAAAATAGTCTCGACTTTCGAAACTCGCAGCTGGCGGTTTATGAACTACCCAAGCTGGATTTTTAATATGTTGTAATATTATATTAGAGCTTTCATGCAGTGTAAAATTCTTGACGAAGCTGCCTTTTTGACCTATAAAGTTTGGCTTTTTTCAGAATGTTGTACTATCGCTGCAAATAAGCAAAATTAAACAGAAAAAATATTGTGACCAGATGGTTTTAGTTTTAAATTTTTACATATTTTTGTTGTGAAAGGAACTGTTTAATTTTGTGAGAAATGTCAGCTCCATACAATAGAGCAATTGCGTGTATACAAGAGTCAAAGTTGACTGACTTTTCATTGAAATTACCAGGCCCCGAGGGCCCGTGAGGGATAATTTAGGTTTTTCTAAATTTCTCGAAAACGAAAGCTCAGTTGCAAGTTTAAGTGTGATTTCTAAAATGAGTTCACCAAAGGGGTTCTCCAGGCAAAATATTAAGAAATCCGAAATTTGACGTTTGTCCACGAGTATTTGATTTTCTCAGTCAGCAGCTCTTAAAATGCATGCTGAACAACGAACAATGATATTACTATAATAGTATGTCACATTCGCTTGCTTCAACAAACAGAAAGCTGCATTAATATATTTACGCGTACAATCTCAAGCAGATGGGGCCATGAAAGGAACTTTACTCTAACACACTAAAGATTTATTTTTGCTTTCAAAAGCGTCGAAAGCGAGCATTCCTTTTGGCCTTTCGTTCTCTCTATGTAAACGCTCGAAATCGCATCTTCTAGAAACTTACGTGTAAACGAGTGAGTACATGTTAAAATAAGAATAATACAACGCCACTAAAATACCGCCGGAAACTTTTAGAAACACAACATTGAGAAGAAATACTACTTGGTTGGTTTGATTTTAAACCTGGGCCAAAGTGTCTCCGAGCACTTATAATAATGTTCGTCAAACTAATTAGTTTAACACTCAATTTGAAACTCATCAGTTTTGTGCCGTGCCAAAAGCGGTTTGTTATAACCTACCTTCTTGTATATCAGCCCAGTAAGAGCTGAACGTACTTGAACACCTTGTAAGTTCAACAGGTAAGCAGACTGACTCCTCGATGTGACTTCAAATAGTCCTGCCAGACACACTCCACCCGCATACAAGTAAATCTCAAGAGTTCTTCGATGTTCGCTAAACATTAACTTTTCAAGAAGTTGACTGAGAAACACAACTTGAAATACTCGACTAGTTGTATCCACTAATGTTAAAACTGCTATAATTATGTAATATTTCCAGGAAACAATTTTTGGGACGCATTTCCAGAGTCGCGGGTTTTCCTTCGTTTTGACTTCGTGAAGCCAAGTTTGCTCCAATTTTTCTGTGAAGACTTGTGTTGGTTCTTGGCCGGCCCCGATGGGAAGGTCTGCCCCTTCGAGTTGCTGTTTTCTGCTTAAGCTTATGGTCTTAGACAGCCAACCAAAAGTTAAGAGTGACCAGAAGCTATACGGATATAAAGAATCAGAAGTTTGTTCACGGGCGAAATCATCTTCATCTTCTTGTTCCTCTTCCACTGATTTACTGACTTGAGAATACTGTGGATTTGTCAACATCCTGCCCCTGTATTACGGACACGGTTTGGGCGTAATTCCACAAATCACAAAGTTCTTACGACATATGCATACTGACGAACAATCAGTTCCTGCAACAAAATACAACAGGTAATCTTGTGAACTGTGACTACAACTCGTTCTCAAATTTGTGTATTGGTCTTCCTAAATGCACTTCGAAAACAAATTAAAAGCGAAATTTACATTTAACAGGAATAAATCGCTTCACTCAAGCGGAACGTTTTTGGCGGGCTTTAAATCCCAGCTGATCTTGAACACTTAGGACTAATGTTTCACGATTCTGCATTTCTTTCGATTCTTAAACACTTTGCCGATAGTAAGTAAGAAAGTAACATAACCGCCAAAAAAAAATAAGTGTCATGTTTGGTCTCGCCGCGTATCTGTGTGTGCATTGTCTTCTGCTGTATGTCTGACCTAATATCCTAATACTAGATTAAAAATATTTCCATTTGTAATCCTGCGTGCCTCTTCCTATTAACTTTTGGTTATTTCAGGCACCCAGATTCCTTCTTCTGTTTATATGCTAAAATTATGAACTAATATAAACATGTTCTTAAAAAATAATAGAGATTTGTTGTTGTTGGTGTTAAATCCTACACCAAGCCAAAGTATACGAAACGTGGCTACTTGCTGTGATATATTTTCCCAAACCGAGCAAAAAAAAAAAAAAAAAGAGAAGAAAAAATAGATGATATAACTATAAGAATTACGTAGCTTGGACTTAGATATTTTTGTCAAATTTGAGATTTATTTATTCTAGATCGTAGAAGAAAGTATTTTTAGGGTCAAGTCGAATTTATGGTAAAATGTGCAAGCATTCCAGTTCGACCGCTTCTTCGCTGGCGTCGTCTTGTCAAACCTATTCAACTAATGTTGTTTTAATACGTTACAAGATTTTGCACTACTTTATTTCGTTACCCTGTTGACTTATGATTAGTTTGTAAATTTCGGTAAAATTTCAAAAATCTATTCTTACTCCAAACCTTTTTATTTGTTGTTACCATAAAAGAGTAGATAATTATATAATTTTAGACGCATTCAGTGCACAACAAAAACCAAAAATGTCGAATTTTTATTCCATCATTCGCTTGCAGCAATGTGACTGTGACTCAGCATCTTTGCCAAGGACGATTTAAATTACTGGTAGAAATTTTAAAAAATCACACACAAAATATTAAGCGTTATACTGAGAATGACTCGATATTTGGATATATTAAAGTTGTTCTTACGCATTTTGCGAATTTTACCCGGCATGTATTGTACAAGAAGTCAGAAAAGAAGCCGACACATGACCATCAAGATGTGGTCAAATCTCCTACTCACAGCACGATCCATCTTCGCTTGCTAAAAGGCGGTATTAAAGTAAAATACCAACCGCTTATAAAACTCTCCTGGTGCGTTAGGTGTGTTGGAACACGAACTGCAGATACGCGATGGAATTTGTTTTAGGGTTTATAAATCTATTCTATCTCGAACTTTATAGTTTTGAAATTCCTTTAAATAAAATGCGAAGTACCCTTAAATCGAGTAAGGAGCCGTTTCAGTTAATATAAAGAGGGGAAACGTATTACCGCATTCAACAAGGGGGTGAAAATTGCTTTTCATAGCTAAGGTAAAAGTACCTTGTGAAGAATCTTGGATTTGATGTAGCGCGTCTCTGTAGTTTGCGAACAGAAATGGCGAATGTCTCCTGTGTCAGTGATTCAACACCAAAAGCATAAGGTTATCTGATCTGTGCTAATCCCAGAACAATGACGTAGTTTCCTCGGCAACCATTTCAGTCCACGGCTTATATTTATAAGTATAAGAACAGATTTTAGTTTTGGTATGGTCGATATGCAGCGTCGGCGTATCTAGTCAAACAGTTTTGGAATTATCTGAGGTATGCACCGTGCACCGAATGTGGAACTATAGTCTCAGTTTGTCAAAGTATAGCTATGATGCAAAGTTGTCCACCGCAAAAAGTAAGTAGAAAAAAAAAACAAAATTAAAAGGAAACAAAAGAATATGTAGCGGCCATGTTGGTTTTCTTCAACAAAAGAATTTTGATGATTTCTTTTGTTTGGAGCACCAACTTGGCCGCTTCGTCCTTTGTCTTTGGTGTCTCTAGGGAATGTTGAAAACTAAGAATATGTAGAGATCGTAGCTATCTTGTAAATACAAGAATCGATTTTCTTCTTAAACTTAAAAAAATATGGTCGGTTCAAAACATTGCATTAGCCGCCTCTCGATTTTACAATAACTGGTTCAGATAACCTCAGTGCATAGCGCTGTGAAAAAGTGTGAGAAATATCATAAATTTATTATTATTCTATTTATAAACGACAAAAGAGTCAAAACAACAGAAGGCTAGTTAAACGCGAAGCGTTATTTTATCTCATGGGGATTTAAATGTTAATTTCAATTCTTCCAATAATTCTAATTTCATAATGTTGTTGCATTCGTTTGGCTCTTATCAAAAGCGGTGACTCGCAAAACCAAAGAAATGCAATTTTTCATGCTTTGAGCACTCTAAATTTCATGAGATAAATGGACGCCTAGCGTTTGATTACCTTCTGTTTGTCTTTTTTTCATATATTTTTCTTATACTTTTTCTATCCCTTTGTTTCATTTCATGCAACTGAAATCAAAGCCTCAAACACCGAGAAACTAGCGAAATAACAAATTTTTGTGTGCATTTATTGTTTCGGCGGTGTGTTGGGCAAAGCACGTGTATTTGACATCATTTCTGAAACTTGGGGGAGTGCGTGACATGTGTTCAAATAACCAAAATTAGTCTCGACTTTCGAAACTCGCAACGGGCGGTTTATGGTTTACCCCAGCATGTTGTAACACTATGACAAAGCTTTCTTGGAGTGTAAAATTTGTGACGAAGCTTGACACCGCAGTTGCTTTTTTTGAACTGTAAAGTTTGACTATTTTCGGAGTGTTGCACTAATGTCAAAAATAGTCTCGACTTTCGAACTCGCAGCGGGCGGTTTATGAATTACCCAAGCTGGATTTTTTAAAATATGTTGTAATACTATAATAGAGCTTTCCTGCAGTGTAAATTCTTGACGAAGCTCGACATCGCAGTTGCCTTTTTTGGCCTGTAAAGTTTGGCTGTTTTCAGAGTGTTGTACTATCGCTGCAAGTAAGCAAAATTAAACAGAAAAAATATCACGACCAGATGGTTTAAGTTTTAAAATTTTTACACAATCTTGTTGTGAAAGGAACTGCTTATCATATTAGAGCGTTGACGGTATCCGAAAATGATGGCTACCCAAAAGTAACGACTACCCGATAGGACCGATAGTAGTTGACGATCTTTCAGTTGATCCAAGCCCCATCAGGCCGGCGCTTAGTCTCCGGCATCTGTAGTGCTAAAGGGTTGAGAGTTTTTAATTTCCCCTGGACGGGACATTAATCCATCGCAGGCAGCCCCACAGCAGAAACTGGAACAAGTTGGGTAAGATGACTTGCTCAAGGATACAACACAGTGGTCTGGGCGGGGCTCGAACTCGCGACCCTAGCCTGATTAGGACTTGAATGTAAGCGCTTGGTCATTGGCCGTCGGCAATGCAAATGAGGACTCTATAGAACACTACAGCGCATAACAACACGCAGCTTCCAAATACAGCCACCTGCATGTCTCACCTTGAGAAACACATCTAAAACACATCTCGTTTTAGAATAGCAAAGGACAACATAGACTTTTATTTAATTGTGTAATCTTAATTTTCTTTCAAAACAAAACACTCTTAAGTTTTCGATTAAATTAGGTCAAACCTTAAAACGTTTCCTTAAAATTAATGTGGAGAGGATAAAAAAAAAAGGTTTCATGTGAGACAACGGCAAAGCAATCATTACTCCCAAAACACGTTGTTTCGTGGCCCCTTGCTTATTTCTACAGGTATACCTCAAGTACTACGTATGGAACAGTCCACAAATGGTTGGACCTGTATATATCAGTGCATATTATGCATTGGTATTAGTAGTTAAAGATCAGCTTCCAAGCTCAAACAAAAAGATTACGAAGGCGCACTTTATCACCGTATCATCAGGCTGAGGTGTGCTAATGAATAAAGATTAGGTTAAGAACAAGCAGCAGGTGGGACAGTTTTCTCGAAAGAGAAAAGAACCCGCGGTTACTTTCAAAATAAAACTTTTTTTTTTCTCTTTTTTAACGGAAACTTGATTCCGATTGAAATATAGATTGACAAAGTTTTAACGAATGGGCCGTCGTTTGTCTAAATGGCCAGAGATGAATTCCGCAGTCAGATGCAGGCACCAACAGTAAAACGTTCCAAGGATGAACTCCAGATGCAGCCACTAACAGTAAAACGTTCCAGAGATGAATTCCAGATGCAGGCACAAACAGTAAAACGTTCGATCCGGATAATTGGGAATGTGATTTAGAAGTTTTCTTCCGAAACGAGTGGTTGCTTTGATTGCTTCTTTAACTGCGTTTCGGTTCCGAAAAGGGCGGGCGGATCTTTTCCAGTTTTAGCACATTACTTTTTGCTTAGCTATTTAACTTGCGAACTGAACACATTTATATGAAGAGCTTAACGAGAAAAAAAACACGTTGATCTCTTACCTTTTCTTACAGATCTTCGACAAATTATTGTTTTGCTGCCTGTGACTGAAGCGAACTCATTTGGCTACCTGTGATTATTTTGGCCGATAAGGCTTGAGCACGAGTTTATTTAAAAACTGGTATTGAAACGGTTGGAATAGCACGGCTGTTTTTTTTTTGTGGAGACCAAGTGTCGCATTGAGACTTGAACAAGCGAGCGAAGAAAAGCTGTTTCTCTCCTTCCTCTCCCCAGGTTATTTTTGCTCGCGCGTTTAACACCGCGGCCTTGCCTCTCACAACAACTGAATAGGGTACTTGTGTGCTGAAGAGGACAACCCGTGCTGAACAGGGGACTTGGATGCTGAAAAGGACAACTCGTGCTAGCTTTAGAGGGTACTTGGGTGCAGAAGAGGATAATTCGTGCTGAACAGGGGACTTGGGTGCTGAAGAGGATAACTCGTGCTGAACAGAGGACTTGAATGCTGAAGAGGGAAACTTGTGTTGAATAGGGTACTTGGGTGCTGTAGAGGACTACTCGTGCTGAATAGGGGACCTTGGTGCTGACAAGGGAAACTTGTGTTGAATTGGGTAGTTAGGTGCTGAAGAGAATAATTCGTGCTGAAAAGGGTACTTGGGTGCTGAAGAGGACAACTCGTGTTGAATGCTGAATAGGGAAACTTGTGTTAAATAGGGTATTTGGGTGCTGAAGAGGACAATTTGTACTAGCTGAAGAGGGTACTTGGGTGCTGAAAAGGACAACTTGTGCTAGCTGAAGACAGTACTTGGGTGCTGAAGAGGAAAATTTGTGCTAGCTTGAGAGGACATACTTGGGTGCTGTAAAGGACAACTCGCTCGAGCTAGCTGAAGAGGGTACTTGGGTGCTGAAGATGACGACTCGTGCTAGCTGAAGAGGGTACTTGGGTGCTGAAGATGACAACTATTTTCCTGAGCAGGGTAACAGAGCACTTGAATCTGTATGCTAAATAGGGCACCGATGGACTATTCAGGGAGCATCTATAGACAAATGGAGTACCTATGGGTTAAATAAAACAATGGGTTAAATTTAGAGCCTAGAGCCAACAACATTTGCCACAAATTTGAAAAAATACTTTTCACCATATTAGATTGCAAAACTTAAGATTATAAACAATAATTACACTTATACTGGCATCTGTGTAGAGTTATAGTACCACATTATAAAGCTCTTTATCAAAAACTGGTTTGCTCGTCTTTTATTTTGTATACTAGTGTTGCTAATTGCATGCATGGCAAAAATATTTTACCCTCTTAATTGTGTACCGCATGGAAAATGCTCAACTTCATCATGCACGGTGATTGCATCAAGAACTTTGAAAAATCCAAAAAGCAATCTTTAAGTCTTTAATTAAATACAGTTTGTTTACAAAAATTACACTGAAGAGCAACAATTTAGACGTTTCAGAAAATTGGTCGAAGCGATAATTGAATTGGATATAGTTCTGTAGGTTGAAGACATCGTTCTGTCAATCATTAATTCTTTCTACGCACGAATTCTTGCTGTACTTTGTTGTAAAACGCCTTAAAATATATCCGTTTTTTTTTTCAAAACGTATCTGTGCAGTTCTATAAAACTGCATGCAATAGTATTTCGCTGAAAAAGACTTTGATAGTTAAATTTCTAATATCCAAGATGGCCGAATGGACTTGAAGAGACTCAGGTTTTCAGCGAAATATTATTGCAGTTTTATAGAATATCAAGGCAAAATCTTGTATGTCTATTGACCAACAAGTTACTTTTGTCAGTTATTGAAAAGGCAGTTGCATTTCATAATAAAATGTCTTGCTGCCCTAATAGGAGAAACCAGGTGTTTGTCAACTTGTAATTATGTAGTAATTTTGCAACAAAAGCCCGCTTTTATGCTCTTGGGCTTGAAATCCAAATGTTAATTTCAACAAGTTGAATTGGTTTTCAACACTTTTTTTCATATGTTCGTGTAAATCTCTATTAATTATTGTCTGTTTACTCGCACGAGAGTTATGGTAACTTTCTTATAAAAATGAACTGAATTAATATTTAAGGATTGTGTATTTTACGTTCGAATCGCTTGGGACAAAATACACAAGTGTTTTTTATGATGGGGATCATTTCTTTTCTTTCTTACTTATACTTAATTTTTTTCACCTTCGCAGATAATCTTTTTAAGGAGTCGCCTGCTTGCCTGTGGCTCTTTATAAATTCAGTCTTTGTTATTTCCATTCTGCATTCATTAAACTTACAGGGACTAATTTAGATGGTATCACCTCATGGTTTTCTGTGTTTAATAGTTTTCACTTTTACAAACGCAATAAATCTTCAGTTTAATAGCTTCCCATTCAAAACTTGACCAATCTTCATTTGTGAATGGATGATTAATCATTGTAACTTTCAGCTGTCGAAGCAGGCCAAGTAATTTTTTTTTGCATATAACAATAGAAGAATGTAGCATCCTTTTTGAAGATCGAGTGCACGAAAATGATTCAGAAAGAAAAACAAATTGAAACGAGTTCTGATTTAAAATTTAAAATTAAATGTTTAAACAATACCTTTTTTCGGGAGTTTTATGAGAGTGCCTTGTTAATTTTTACAGATTGCTATCGTCCGGATACGGAAATATCTCTACAAATCAGCTTGCTTTTCTTGTGCTTTATAGTGTATAGTTATCAAAAAGAATCCAGCCAAAAAGTGCCTCTTCTCTTGTGATGATTCCATCTTTTCTTTCCGGTCAACATCTAAAAGAGGACATTTTATGAAAACTCAAGATGCATTTTGATATAAACTTAAAAGAGCAGGGAACTGAAATCCGCATGTATGCCATGATGCTTTGCTTATAACTTTTAAAAGCAGAATATAGCTCTTCGCTATCACATAACTGCAAAACAAAACAAATCAATACATACAGCTCGCTTTCTAAACACTTAGAGTTCTCATTCAGCAAATTGAACACTTTCTCCAAAAATTGGATATTTCCGTGTTTCCGTTCAATGGGAAAAGTAGAGAAAACGGAATCTGTTAAGTAGAACAGCTGCACGAGGCTCGGGAGTTCTTCCTTGAAGTGTTAGTGCGCGTTTACAGGTATGAAAAAGCTGGCTCAAGCATCAAAGAGGGAAGAGCGAGGCCACTGATGCGTTTAACGTATTTCAAGCGCTCTCTGAAAGAGTTTGTTATATCTCAGTTATATGCGCGGTGTGACTGGCGAAAAAACATCTGCAGAATTCTTATCGGGAGCTGCTACGTAAGTTAAAAACCAATATGTTTTACTATATGTCTGTATTTGTTTGACAACGATTGACGGTTACGAACAGTGCGCTTCGATATCCTTGCTAAACATTTTACAAACTTTAATACAAAGATTTTTTACATGTCAATATGATATTGATTAGTTTGAAGACACAAGAACACACTATCAATGATTGATAAGGTTCGAAATAGCGAGTACACTGTATATTGCTGTCAAATACAACAAAGAGGAAAATAAGGATATAGGGCCACATTACTGGTAGATCGGCAATTAGGTTTAAACCTGGACTGCAGGTAAAAAAATTAACTTGGGATCTGAAGTATACTTTACTCTGATGATTTAAAATTAAAGTTTGAAAGCACACAAAACAGTTTTTCTCTGCTCTGGTAGGCCTCCGCTTGAAAGTGCGCCGAAAACGAAGCGCCTGGTTTTATCGGCGAGACAAAAAATCAGATTGATTACAAGCCGGTAAAGGTAAGAACAATTTATCTTTTGCCTTAAAATGCCGGCTTTCAATATACCGGCCAAGAATCAGTTGTAAAATTTGATGAAATCGCTGTCCGTGTTGCAATAGCCATTTTGCTATCATTTTTTTAAAAACCTACTCGTGCATGAAACAAGGGCTAAAAATAATCCTAGATCCTCTCTTAAAAAATTGATATGCATGTTAGAATAAGCATACTTTTGTTAAGTTTTTCCTTTTTTTTGGATATTGGAAAAGAAAATTTAAGGCCTTTTTGCCAGGCGGTATCCAGACTGAAACAAAAGCAAATTCACAATTCGTTGCATTTTTTAGCTAGATCGTGTGTCAAAAAAGTAAAGAAATTTCAGCAACTTTACTCATTTACCGCATCAAACTCGCTCAAGCTGGACAAGACTTTCTCTCGCCGGCAGATTTTTTAAAAAAAACTCAACAGTTGTAATTTCAAAACCAAAGTTAAACACTTTGTAAAAACGATAATCTGACCGAAGCGGCTTTCATCAATATAAATCCCTGGTAACAGCGTGGTCGCTCGATGTAAGATTTGTCTGGGCGATTTTTATTCAAATGAAGTATTTGTAAAGATTTTCACTATTTCGCTCTAATTTCGAATGTTTCACCTTTAGAATCTTTTCTGTTCTACATCAAAGTCGTTACAAGCATTGTATCAATTTTTGAAATAAGGGCGGTGTTTGAATGAAGTATTTTATAGTCAGTGACGGAGGCTTTAAATTTTATGAAGCATTATATCACGCGCGCCGGCAGTCAACTTTATCAACGATCGATATACCTTCAATGTAAGAGGTCTACTGTAGAGAGCATGCGTATAGATACTCAATACACGTCAAATTTTAAAATGGCGGCGCGGGGAATTCAAACCGTGAAAGTAGTCCTGAAACTAAATACAATTACCTGATGTTAGATAATTGTTTTGTATATAATGAAGTTGGTTTATCTTCTGTTACTAGGACAACATGTAGAATGATTTATATACAAAATCTTAGGTGTCCAACTTTCTTACTATCATTAAGCGACAAATCTAGGGCGTTAATATTAAAAGGATCCCCTGGCCTACCGTTAGGCAAAAGCTCAAGAAAGCTCAGTATGGCCGATAGAATGTTGTTGCGTTTGCAACGTTAACAGTCCCCATAAGAGTCAACGCTGGAAACTCTGAATAAACTCAGCCTTTTCAGGTAGTTTACAAATAATTCTCAGGAATCACGGAATCAAGTATTCAGTAAAAATATTCCTATATCTCATGCAATAATCAGCTACAAAATTCTAGGCCATTGTCAGTAACAGTCTTCACAGCGGATGTCATTTTTTTCCCAAACTAGTTTCTTCCCAATTAATGGTTAGTTCTTAATTCACCCTGTAACTGATTTAGCTTTAGTCAATTGACAGAGACGCTAAGGGCATGCTAGAAATAGTTCGATTCAATTTTTGCAAAATTCCGTTCTTGTTAGTTTAACAAGACCTCTTTCCTGTTATTTGCCTTCAAATGTGTCAGTGAAATTTCGGTTTATTTTTTTAAATTTCAGCTGTTTCTATATTCATAAGCTGTCTCGTCTTGGTAGAATATAATAGAGGCTTTGCATGGTCATGTGACCCAGAAACAGTTTTTAAAATGTTTGACATTCTGACACTGTGACAATATTTCTTTGAAGGGACTACTGTCAATACCTCAT
>JAOBAT010128053.1:0-12704 GCA_026413305.1 Hydrozoanthus tunicans
GGCGCTATATAAATGCTAATTATTATTATTATTATTATTATTATTATTATTATTATTATTATTATTATTATTATTATTAAAAGCAACAAGTGAACGTGTTCTGAGGTTTCTATGTTTGAATTATTACACTTTATTCCTTAACTCCTATGCAAAATAGGAGAGTAAACGAGAGATTTTATACCTGTATTGTTCAAACACTTCCTAACAGTTGTAAGGTATGATACCCTGCTTGCCTATATATGAGACCGATTTCCTACAGGCAGCATCCTCCAGCTTTTCGATGTAAAACTCTTCTTTTCCGAAAACAGACTAAAGCTATTTATTTGAAAATTTACGTGCCAAAGTTTTTGGAACATTGCTATTCACTTAACTGACTTTTTATCAAATATTATCGAGAATATAGCCAGGACACTACGTTTCTCTCAATGATATAGTAACCTGGGTTTGATTTCCTATATAGGCAAAGTTATTGTCGACGTAAGAAGCGAAGGGTGCGAAGATCTCGGAAAAGGTCCCGGATGTGGACGAGCGTCTATCTGGGTGAATGGCAAAGACCGAGCACGTCATGGACGTGGTTACAACCTCGTTATACTTGATCCGTATACAGGTGAGTTAGTCGTGATGTAGCTTTTATTGTTTTCATAACCCTGTTTTTTTTACGTTTACCAAAATGTTGTCAAACCATCTCTCGATTCCTTTTGGGTACAAATATCCTTAACTAAAAGTCTTAAACAAGGAATAGAAACGTCGTCAGAAACTAGTAGAAACAAGGATACTATCACTGCACTCTGATTGGATAACCTCCTCTGTCTATTGAGCTATAGACCGCAGGAAGTTGCGAAACTGCCGATGTATTTAAGCAAGGATGCGATGGCGGATTCTTTGAACTTGTTTTTATCGGTTTAAGTTTGAAAATAGTATCCTAATTGCTTTCTACTTAAATGACTTGACAACTCGTTGTTGATCTCTAAGAATCTTTCGGTCAACGAAGCGCGAAGCTCCACCTTGTAGTTTAATTGACAAGTTATGTCACACATTGTCTGTTATTCTTTATATAACAACCATCTTTATGTACTTCACAGGCCGAGTTATCGATAGTAGGTCATACGATACATACGGCAGACGGTCAGCTGCGCGCCAGATGCTTGAACGCATCAGGATGTACCGTCGACGTCGTTCTAGGTATGTTATTCGTATGAGCTAACAGGTGTTCATGGTCCTCCAAACTCACTCATGGTAGGTACAAGATTTAAAACAAAGTCTTTCTGGCTGAAAGTCCCCGACAATCAGCTAAGATTCTGATCACCGTCATGGGGCTAAAGAATCTCCTCTACCGGAAACGAGTTTGCGATAAAGCTCTTGTCTTTTACATTGATTTTTAACAGTTAATTCAATTCATTACTTCTATTATTTTAATTTTATATATAAATTGCATTTAGGTTCTTTGTGCTAGTTGCCGTACAAGATGATGGGGCTAGACGTCTAGGAAAAACTGGCCGCCTAGCACTAAAGCTGATTGGTGGATACAAACTGTTGAATGACTACCGCGGCTCTTATGCTTTCATTGGCTGCATCGGTTGTCGTCGCCGTCCCTATTGGTCGAGACAACTTCAGAATCGAAGAAAACGTGGACCAAGCATGTTGACTGCGAGAATACGACTAGTAAGACGTCCAAAAGGTACTTCATTGTTCAAGGGAAAAAAACAAATGCGACCGAAATCATTCTGGTTACCCTTGTTTTTTTCACCTGAGAGCGCGATAGGAAATTTTTTTTTTGTCAAACTCTTAAAGCCCCTAGCAAGCTTAATTTTTATTTTTTTGATTAGAACTGCTATCACCTGTGAACTCGAGTATGCTTTTTAATCACAAAGATTGGAATGTAAGTTTTGACCGAGTAGACCGGGGACTGGTAACCTGTGACGTAGCAGCAGTGAGTTATGTGGTTTTTGTTTGAAATATTTCATTTCTGTTAAAAAATGGCATAAAATTTTTATTTCAAACAATTTCAAGGGAATAATTCATTGATTAAAGTTCTAATAATGTGAATATTGTAGCCAGAGTAGAAATGGTTTGAGTTAAAAAAAGATTGCCTCTGCTTCATGCTTAAACATGCTACGTCTTATGCCTCCTGCTACGTCATCCTTGCACACTTCGAGTCTTAAAAACGTAATAGGAACGGCGAGAAAAGGTTTTATTTTCGAAAATTACAATTATTAATCTAATTTATTATCTGGAACTCAAAAAAAGAAGCTTGATAGGGACTTTAAGAATCCCTCTAGCCAGTGAGTCATTCCGTTAATGCTTTGGACTTGTTTCGCAAAATTTTTATTTCAACTACCAGACTCCATTATTGTTTTGTTACCTCCTACATTAATGGTTTTATATATCTTTACTTTTCGTCTTTTTCATATCTATAGGTGGCACTCCAGGAGTTATAAGACCTCCAGGTACGAATGATATTGACTACGCTTTAACTATGTCAATAACTATGGTCAGAATAAATAAAAGATACTTACAATATTTAGTTTAGAAGTACAGAACGGCGTTGTTGCAAGACGAAATTCTGGTACTATTTTAAAGTTAAAAAAATAATGGAATAAACTTTAACCTTAAAATATTCGGTATACATAGCCGTAAAGGACAGTGCTCTTTAGATTGATTTTAATTTTTGATGCTTGTTCCAATTAGTAAAACCGAGACTATGGGATTTTCTTCTAATACTGATACTTTACTTTTGCACGATATTCGTTCTCGATTTCAATTATTGGTTTATAAGGACTAGATTGCATAAAGTTGTGTAGAGGGGGACTAGAAAGTTAAGAAAAAATTACTAATATTATAAAAAGATTTATCTCAACGAAATTGATTAGTTTCGCTCAGTAAATGAAAGTACAGTACTGTTTTTACACCGATAAGTTTTGATCTTAAGTTTTTCTTGTAGGCGTAAAGCGATTATACATCCGCATCCGCAGTGAAGGGTGCAACGATAAAGGAAAATACCGTGGATGTGGAAGAGCCTATATATACGTTAACGGACGTGATTTTTCTCTGCATCGTCGAGGACACAACTTGGTCGTATTGGACTACTACTCCGGTACGTGTCTACATCTTAATGTTAAGAAAGTTTATTGGTTTTGTTCGAACTTAGTTTTTTAAATTTTAGTTAGTTTTATTATCTACTACCTAAAATTGACGAATTTCTGCAATACATCTATTATTTGTTTAGGTTGTGCTAAACGTCTGAAAAATACAACACAGACACAATGCATGGTCAAAAAGACTATGAATCAAACTTTTTGGTTATCGTTGTTTTGATTGCTCTTATTGTATTATTACCGTCATTATTGTTATTATTGTTACTATTATTATTGTTATCATTGTTATTATTGTTGTTGTTAATTATTATGTTGTTATGTCATCATTATAATTATAACTTTATTGTTATTATTATTTTATTGTTACTGTTGTTGTTGTCATTACTTTTTTTCTAATTTTCATTTAGGAGCTTTTAGTTGATTAGTTGAAATATGTTTTATCAGTATGAGCATGACCGTTTGTAACGTATTCTTTAGGGGCTTTGCTTATGAGGCGATCGTTTGATACTCACGGAAACAAAAACGCCGGGAAAAATCTTGCAGCTTTCATCAAATCTCTTCGTGGAAGGTAATACTAATTATGGTCAGTTAATAATTTACAGTGGTTGACTGCCGACTATAAGGTGTCATAACTGTTGCTACTACTCCCGAAAATAAGTTAGAAAAAACTCAGAGGCAGGGTCCACATTTCAAGTATGTTAAACTCGGGTATAGAGACTGGAAATAAACTTCGCTTTTAGGAAAGAAATTTACAATGTTGAAAAAAATGGTTATAAATGAAAGTTACATATAAAAGTTAATGAGAAGTTGTAAGGCGGCTCAAATCCGTTAACTGTCAGTAATACCGACTAGACTGCATGTTTGAGGAGTTTTCTTGGGTGAAAGTCTCTATCAAGCTTGTTTTTTACTTTTGGGATTAAAACTGATTTCATCTGTGAACTCAAAATTCGAATAACCAAAGAAAATTTCCACGTCTAAGTATGCTATTTAATCAAAAAAGGTTGAATGTAAAGTTTGACCGAGCAGGCCGAGGACTGGTAACCTGTGACGTAGCAGCAGTGAGTTATGTGGTTTTTGGAAAAAACTTCATTTCTGTTAAAAAAATGTCATAAAATTTTTATTTCAAACAATTTCACGGGAATAATCCATTGACGAAAGTTATAACAATATGATTCTGTAGCCAGATAAAAATGTTGTCTCTGCTTTATGCCTCTTGCTATGTCATATGCCTCCTGCTACGTCATCATTGCATGCTTCAAGTCTAAAAAATGTAACAGGAACGGCGAGAAAAGGTTTATTTTCAAAAATTACTATTATTAAAGGGTTCTACCTTTCATCTTAAAAAAATAAACTTGATGGGGACTTTAAGTTACAAGTAAGATTTGTTCTTGATTAAAGTCATGTAGTCACAGGTAGAATAGAGTTCACCTTTAAAACTTTTCGCTTTAACTTTCGTAGGAAAATTGTTTTGGTGGCGGTCCAAGAATCTGGAGCACGAACTGTCAAGCCAGCCCTTGCAGCCCTCAGGAGAATTGGCGGGTTCCTTATAAAGCCTGTCCTCCGCGGTTCTTATGCACTTGTTGGTTACACCGGATTTCCCCATCGTTATCGCCCAAGATGGCGAACCCAGGTTCAGCGTCCAAGAGGCAAAGGTCCTAGCCGAATCGCAGTAAAAATCCCCATACCAAGACCAAGAAAGAAAGGTTTGTTACAAGATGAGATATATAATTGCATGCAGTAAAGTATATCACCGAAATTAGTTGTTTGCTAATTAGTAGTTAGGTGTAAAAACGAGATGTAAAGACCGCCAGACATTAGGCAATGAACCAAAAAAAAACAATAACAACAATTTTTTTATTGTGTCTAGGGTTTTTCAATTTTTTTGTACATGTTCAATGATTACAGGATACTCAGACATTGGCCATAGCCAATAACTTGAAAGCTAAAAATCTGTTAGGACCAAAAAAATGCTGTAAGTCCAAACCATGGGTTTCCGACCTGCTAATTAGGTTAGGTAAAACTTAGTCGGAGTTGGTACTCGTCAGGTTTGATCTACTGAAAACTGATATGTTGTTTGAAAAAAATTGACTTTTTCGTCACTGTTAGGTAGCTGAAGGAAAGCTTTAAGCGGTATCCTACTTTCTCCCTTATCCTAAAGTTTTTCTGGTTTTAAAGTTTTAATATTCGGTTTGAAGGATCCTAAGTGTTATTTTGAATTAATTCAGTGTTCCAGGTGGACATTCGTAGCGAAGGGTGTAGCGATCCTGGCAAGGCGCCTGGTTGTGGCAGAGCAGGAATTTGGGTCAATGGCAAAGATTATTCACCACACAGACGAGGATTCAACGTTGTTGTGATGGATTATTACACAGGTCATTACTACTACGTATTAGTGTAATAAAAATGGTATTTAAAGTTGTTAGAACTTTGTTCTTTCTATTATTTAAGAAAATTACCTTTTCTTGACATATTACTTGTGCTGCTTGAGGCGGGATAAAGTTAAGATATCTACTATCATTCTACTTAGTACAGTTTGAGTCCCAATTCGAATATTTCTAACTCCCGCTAACTGCTTTTGGTTCCAATAAACGGGGTTACATTGTACTTGCAAACAATTCGTCTGAGTTCAACAAACACAATTTTGTCAAAATGCCTCGAAATTGCTCTGTACAACTTGACGTTACAAATTTTTTCTATCGTGCTTAGATTTCTTTCTCTCAGAATTTGTGATAATAAGTAGGACTTTGTATGATTAAAAACTGTGTTTTGGATTCTACTTTTGAGGTTGTTCAATAGACTGTTTTGCAGCTCCACGGTTCCCGGAGTTAGACCAACGGCCAACTTACCACTTCGTTTATGTTATTCTAATTTTTGTCAGACGTCTAGCTTTACCTCTTTTTCTGTTAGGTTACCAGTGGCCTCTTTATCATGCAAAAACTAATAACAATAAAAAAGTGTTAATTGATTCATCTGAATTTGTCTGTACGTTTACAGGGCGCATACTAGTGAGAAGGTCGTTTGACACATATGGCAATAGCCGCGCTGGATACGACCTCAGGAAATTCTTGAAGTCCTTGTTCCGAGGGAAAAGGTATGGATTTCTAATTCGAGGACCCCTTTAACTGTTAAGAAAATTGCAATCTGCCTCGACGCGTCACTGGTTATTCATTGTTCACTCCTAAAGTGTTTTGTTTGTTGATCATTAGTGAGTGCAAGAACTATATAGTCGATCCTTTGTTTACATTTGGGCCTCATTTGAATATGGGATTCCTGGAATCTCAACACCAGGCTGGTAGAACGAGATAACATTAAGCTCTCCAGCGATTTTGAGACCGATATCTAAAATAATGTGTATTTGGCCGCCTGTGAAAACTTGTTTGAGCTCATGAAGCATTTTTACATCCACCGTAGCAGCAATTGTGAAGGTCTCTCTCAAAATTTATTGGTGAATAGTGGGGCAAAACGGCTAATGAGCTCATACAAACTCTTATGAAATCTTTATTTTTCCAAGTCGCAGCGAAAAAAAGACTGTTTGTATTTTGATACCAAGTTCAAATTTCGTCCGTCGGTCTTAGTTGTTTTTTATCTTGAAGTATTCCCAACATTTTAGCCTCCGTGGTAAGTAGACCGCAGTCAAATGTAAACAAATAACTTCAGAAATAGTTCGCCTATACAGAAGAATCGTTGCACCTTTATGTCTAACTAAAAACTTTAATGTCTGGTTTCTCTATCTATGACAGAAAAGTTGTCCTGATTGCTGTTCAAGATTCAGCAGCACGATATTTCAAACCTGCTTTGCCGGTTCTACGCCGCCTTGGAGCCTATCGGGTAACGTTACCCTTCCGAGGCTCCTATGCGTTGGTGGGTTTCACTGGAAGGAGAAGACGACGCCCATACTGGATGAAACAGAGTCAACACGGCCGCGGACGAGGTCCAAGTTCTCTGTCAGTTAGGATTACTCTTGGCAAACCTATACTTCCACGTAAGCAGATACAGTGCACTATGTTTAATGTAGTAAGAGGTACTTTTTAATTTTCCGCCTTAAAACAGAAAACTGTAGAGGTGGGACAAAAAAGTATGGAAACGATTTCGATTTAGATACAACAACCTAAAAATGTATAACCTTTAGATAATTCAGTAGAATCTCTAAATCGATATTTAGGACTCTTGCTAGTATCCTCTACTCCCGCTCCCGGTATTGTAGCGAAAGCCAGAATCAGAGAAATTTTTTTTGATTTTTGCCATAAACATTTCTGCTGCATTCACTCTTGTGTTCAGTGGCTTCATATTTGAACTGGACCAGGTTTAACTAATCTAGTAAACCGACATATTAGCTTAATCTAAGTCATCTCCATATTGTATGCATAAATCAGCTGTTGCGCAAGCGTTTGATCCCATTGTTTCTTGTTTGTCATTTTTACATTGGTTTGGGAAGTTAGAGATTTTTGCTTTTAATAAGTATTTTTTGAAGTTTCAAAATGCTAGATAAAGGAATGATGTTACTCTGATTTTTATTTGCAGCTCGCCCACGTCCTATAATACCAATCTGCTTACCACCAGGTAATTACAAGAGTTACAGTAATCTAGTTTAGTACCTGCAAAGGCATGTGATTTGGTTAAGCAAAGTTTCGCTAAATTATACCGATGGGTTAACGAAGGAGTATCGTCATTCATTAAAAATTACTAAGAAGATTAGAAGTAGACTGAGATTACAAATTCTTCTTGAACTTCTTTGATTTCAGCTTTGGTTGAGTTCAATGCAAGTTATCCTTTGTATAATTTATTATCTGGACCGTATCAACACAAGTTTTGTGTTGTCTTTCTTATAAGGTGGAAGACGACTGTTCATCTCCGTCCGTAGTGAAGGTTGCAGTGACAAAGGAAGATATCGTGGTTGTGGACGCGCATATATCTTCGTCAACGGGAAAGACTTCTCACTACATCGGCGAGGACATAACGTTGTTGTTTTGGATCAGTACAGCGGTATGTACCCTACTTTACAGTCAGTTGCTTCATTTATCATCAGAAGAGGCTTTTGATTTGGTCCTCTGAACAGGTAGTGGTTTTGAAAACACACCTTCAAGTCAATTTATACTTTAACGAAAAAAATGAGTTAAGCGGGACCTTATTTAAAGAAACATTTACGACTATTGCGGAAGGGGAGGAGTGACCAAATTTCTGATTTTTTTTGTCTTTTATGATTGAGTGGGTGTACATTTGAAATAATTGAAGTTTATACTTGATGAATGAAAATCTTCTTAGGTGCTTTTCTCATGGCTCGAGCATTTGACACATATGGAGACAGAAACGCTGGTCGTAAAATGTCAGCTTTCTTGAGATCACTTCGTGGACGGTACGTTTTATTTGTTTTTTTTTTCTATATTTATTTTTTTATTTGTAGAAGAAAGTCTAAAAATTGTACTACGTACGTACTGCAAAGCGAACACTCATTACAGCGTTTTTCAACATATTTGCATGATATCTAGTTGAATTGAATGAACATGGTGGATGATATATTGAAAAAATGACAAAAACAGTAGTAAACCACTGATTATAAGTCAAAGAAGATTTAACCGATGTCCTCTGAGAGGTTACGTTACTTACAAGTCAACCATTTCTGTTTTACATAGCAAAATTGTCTTAATCGCTGTCCAAGATGACGGGTCGAAGCATGTCGGTCATCTTCTCAATGTCATTGGAACAGTGCGGGGAAAGCGATACAAGCCAGTATTTCATGGTTCGTTTGCCCTAATCGGGTTCAAAGGACCAGGCCGTACACCACGCTGGGTAAGACAGGCTACTAGGCCCAAGGGACGAGGACCAACGCAGATCAAAGCCACTGTACCACTTCGAAGGCTGATGCCTGGTAACTACTGAAAATTTTGAATTCTATTTACTTTTAACTGTTCCACCCAAAATGCATCGTGTTACATCTCACTTACCTTTTTTTCTTAAACATCAGGACAATTTACATTCGAAGTTAGAAGCGAGGGCTGTGAAGACCCAGGGAGAGGCAAAGGCTGTGGTCAAGGGTATATGTGGGTTAATGGAAAAGACTATTCGAAACATCGTCGTGGAATAAACGTGGTTGTCATTGATGGGCGCAGCGGTGAGTAAAATATTTTTTTGGTCATGGGATAAATAAATGGATGACCTGATCAAAATTAAAGCACATGTGGGTTTCGGTATCTTCCAACAATCTCTAACCACTGCAAGCTATATTTGCTAACCGGAACTAGTAGAAACCAACTAGAAAGCTATTTAGAATGCTGCAAGCTGATTCGCTCACCCACTGATTGTCTAGTCAGCAAAGTGTTCATGGCATAAATAAGTGAATGAGCTGATCAGAATTAAAGCACGTGTGGGTTCCGGTATCTTCCAACAATCTCTAACCCCTTCAAGCTGTATTTACTAACAGGAACCAGGAAAAGGCTAACCTACTGACTGTCTAGTCAGAGAGCAGTGACACAGCCAATGTTTTAAACTCAAAAATAAATGGCTGGTTTTTTAATCTTGACTGTAATACACTTGTTGCTTTCTGCTCATGCAATTAGACTACTCTTGGCCGTTTTCCATGAATTTCAATTCAATTCGTAATTGTGCGCCTCGTTGACTATTGACCCAATTAAAGAATACTCCACCTCGTAATGGATTTGTGAAATAGCAACGACCAAATAAGGGCATTAGCAATTAAGTTAACGCAATTGCAGTAAGACTGCTTTCAGCGGTAATGGGGATAAAAGAGAATATGTCGTTGGTTTAAATTACTTAGATAATGATATTACTGATGAAAAATTCAAACCTTTGTATCATTGTAAGATACTGCTTTCCTTGAATTACGTGAACTTTGTCGGTGCCAGCTCTTGTCCCGTAACTGTTCTGGCTACATAAATGCTAGACCTAGAGGAATTTGCTGAACATAGATATTATCAATTGAATCATACTTCATGAACTGTGAAACAGAGGAGGATATCATAGTATTACGCGTATCTAATTTATTCATGTATGCAATGTATTCAGCTTTTAAACTCTTCATTATTAAAAGTATGAGTTTCGCTCAACATAGATTTACAACGGTTATTTCGTCGCTTGTACTTGACTTCTTCTTCCATTTATTTCGCTCTCCATCTCTACAGATGATTCATGTGAAAAACAAGATCGAATTAACAACGTTAACAGTGACTTGTTTAAACAAGTTTTTAGAAGTTTGCTTTTTAGTTTTACCTTAATAGTCATCGTTATTTTCCCTTGGTTTCTCGTTTTATTTGACTTGATTATAAATATTCAAGTTTCAGATTTTATTTCAAACTTGAACTTGAACTTTATTTCCATAATAGTAATACATTTTTAACAACAGCAAGTCTAGTTAGCCTTTCTTCAACAGATATGGTTTTCTTTTATAGAGGTTAAAATAAGCATTAAACAACAAAGCTCGGAAAATAAGCTAAAGATTTGTTGTTCAAGATCGTAACCATCTGATGTTTTGAGTGTGCACCCATGAATCATCACATTTTTAGCTGGTTTTACTACATCTTCGTAAAAGTTCTGGGCATTTTCCTAGAAAATATAAACATCATATCATTCTATTTGATTATCTTGTGTTTTCTTAGGTCGTCGGTTAGCATCGAGAGCATTTGACGTTTACAAAAGCCGCCGTAATGCACGCAGTTTATACACTTTCTTGAGCAGACTCCGAGGAAGGTAAATTCTGCAAATAGACCGTGGCTTTTGAAGCACAACATTCGATGCACTCTCGTAGCGTTTTGGTCGCAATGATTTATGATATTATAATTTAAAAAAAATTTTTTTTTAAAAATGATGTTTGCTGACAAGAAACAATCAAAGCGACACAGACATATGAAAATGAAAATGAAATGAAAGACAATGAAAAATAAATTAAGACAAAGGACTAAGAATTTCTACCACAGTGTGGTAGAGAAGTTTTCTTAGTTTATTCTGCTTGCCACATAATTGCTAACTTTACAATATAAATTCCTGCATGTGTCCTTTCTTGTCTATACTCCTCTGTTTAATTGTTAGTGTAGTGGCATTGGTAATAACCTTTTGTTGATTGTAAGTTTGCAATAAATCTGCCTATAAAACGATTGGGATGGTTAACATAAAAAAACGGATGGAAGCCTTAGTTTTTTTTTTCAAGATTCATGTAGCTGCTGAATTCATTTTTCCTTTAACGTAACTTGGTTTTAAGGCACGTTTTGCCTTCAGCGGTTGTATTTACATAGAGGTGATCAAGATGACTTAGTGTCAAACTTACACCTCGTCATAAATCAATAAAAACTTGATAAAAAGAATAGCAAAGTTCTAAGGGGATAACTCTTCTAATCCCAATATTTTTTTGCAAAGGAAAATCGTGCTCGTATCAGTGCAAGACGAAGGATCTGCAAATCTCGGAGTTGTCGTGAAGCAGTTGAAACGGCTCGGTGGTTATCGTATATCGTATGGTTTCCGTGGATCATATGCTCTGATTGGCTATACAGGCGGTCGCGCTTCTTTTGTTAGGCAACAGCAGCACAAGCGAAAAAAAGGACCAAGTGCTATCTACGTGATGCTTCGCCGTTTACCAGGTTTATACATTTAAAGTCCTTAACACCCATTATGGCGTTTATGTATTACCTTCATACTATAATACATAGTGTTTAGGAGAATTTTACTTTCCATCTTTAGTTGTTCATCTTGCTGAACAATAGTATTACGTTTGCTAAGTTTGATCAATACCCATTTTCGTATGACCAAAATGTCGTCTTTCGAGCTAAATAAAAAGTATGTTGTTGATGAACTGACTGGATTAAAAAGGGTAGGTAATTGTTCGAAAGATTTAAAAATTCATTTGGCTTGACTAGAAAGTCCGTTTTAGGGAAAATTAAAATAATTTCTACAAGCAATTACATTAGAGAAACTTGATAAAGTTTAGTTGTCACATGTTTGAAACGAACAAGGTCAAATGTAAAAGAAACCTTTGCTCAGCTCGTTTTAGTTATTCATGTTCGTCACGAAATGCATTTGTTCCAATAATTAGTTTTCACCATTTTTGGTGATAATGGTTCCTTATAAATGCTTGGTCAAGTATTCATCTCCACCTTAAGAGGAAATACCCGCATGCCTAATTTATTTCTTTTAAATCAGGTGCAGTCCCGCCACCACGACCTCCGATTGTGAAACCAATACCAGGTTAGAGTTTGTTTAAATCCCTTTACAGATCAACCCTGTTGAGAACCGCGTTGATACGACTAGTATTAAGCGATAAAAAGACACATGTTTAACGAAGTTTCAAGATTGACGGGTCTACTCTTATTTTCAGCAATTTTAAGAAGTAGTACTACTAGAATTTGTTTTGCTATGTTAAATATGCTTTTATTTGCTTATACGCCTTTAAATGACCATTATGAAAAAGATGGCGGCTGCGAGTTTTACCACAATTCACTACGAACCGCTAAAAGGAGCTCAGGGAAGGTAATGCATCCATCAACATAAAGCCCGGGAGGGGGGGGTGCAGGCAAGGGTGGGGATTTGTTTGTGTGACCCGAAATTTTTGTAAAACGCCCATGGGTCGGGCGTCGAAAAATCGTCAAATTAAGTTCAAGGTCCCCATCC
>JAOBAT010128064.1:0-12704 GCA_026413305.1 Hydrozoanthus tunicans
AATCCCCCAATCTCAAGTAAGCCCCTCCCCCCTTCTCTAATAAGCCAGTGTAACTGATTACTGTCAACGCTCTAATAACCTTCCTCTCGTTTAAAACCCCCGTCTAGGGCTTCTTAAGTGATTCCCCTCACTTGTAAGCCCCCCTCCCTACCCTTAAACATAAGGCGTGTTGTGTCATTAAAAAAGCATTTTGTCAATGGCATTATCTGTTAAAGAATTGAAAAAAGAGGATTACAGTTTTACCAGTTGACATTAACCGGACCTTATGGTGCTTTTCTGTCTTTTGCTATCGACAATTTTTAAATAAGTTCGCCATTTCTTTTAGGCCCCCTCTCTAATATTAGTCGTCTTCAAAAGGGACTGAAAATCAAGGAGTGTACATGTAGTCGCCATGTTGGATTCACAGACTATCACCTGATAGAGAGCGAGAAGGGAGCCAATCAGATCGCAGCTTTTGTGATAGATAGTGACTCGATGTATTTGTCGAGAGATTTATACTAACCCAATTATAATACTCGCTCTTTTAAAATTTCTATTGATAGATCGACTCGGGCTTGGCCCTCATCATTCTATCAGCCGATAGAAAATGCCAGCTCGTGTTCTAATTGTTAGATAGCTAGCGTTCAAGGAGCCAATCAGATTGCAGTATTTGTAATTGATAGTTACTAGATTCATACTAATTAGTGATAGCCGGATAGCGCTTGTGAGATCCAATATGGCGGCTACACTTCTCGATTTTCAGATAGACTAGGTTAGCCATTCAAATTACAGCATTTGTGATTTGCGATATTTTAGTTGGCTTCTATTGATAAAATATTATATTATATTTTAAAAGCTTAGAAGATATTTTCGTGTTTTTATACACTGTCGGGAACATGCGGGGTTGTTGAGAGAACACGAGAAAAGGTTTGGATCACGAGCTGAAAGCGAATATCTTCTAAAGCTTTTATTGAATAATAACAAACTGATGACGTAATTCATGAATTCTTTCCAGATTTAAAAAACGGTCCTCGGCCAATTAAAGCGCGTGCTTTACTGAATTTATTTTATAATTTATGTTGGAAAATAGAACTGTCAACAGTATCCATGGCATCTTCATGGTCATATATAAGTTCTGGGTAACTTGAATGGAAAACGAGACGTGGACTGGATCCAAGGAACAGATGGAATCTCTGAACACCACGAACGCCGTGTACCGAGACACCACGAGTCTCCTGCCAGACTCTAAAAAGCCGATTTTAAACAAGCCCCAACAAGGAGGCTGTGGTTGGACCGTCTTGAGATTTGTGGCCGATAAGCCTGGGGTGTGGCCTTTTCATTGCCACATTACTTGGCATTTCGTTATGGCATGCAGGTAAATCAAAACGACGTATTTCAATGCTCTTAAAGAACCTATAAAGCTTATTTTTTTAATTTCCAGGTAGAAAGAAGAATCCTTTGTGAATAACAAAGTGGTGCCTTAAACAGAAGAGATCATCAAAATTCTTTTGTTCAAGGGCACCAACATGACAGGTGACTGAACAATCTGTTGCTATCTTCATTCCCATTTTCGTGATCATCAGCATTACCTTCATCATTACCATAATCTTCATCATCATCATAATCATCATCACTATAAATATCATCATCATTATAATCATTATCATTATAATCATCATAATCATAATAATCATCATTAGAATAATCATCATAATTATCATCATCATAATAATTATCATCATCATTATAATTATCATCATTATTATAATTATCATTACTATAATCATCATCACTATATTGTCATCATCATTATAATCATCATCACTATAACTATCATCACAAGGCCTAGCCACAAGTTGCCCGGCAACTTTTTAGCACTTTTAAAATTTTGTTTTTACCTTTTTGCAACCCCTTTTTAGCTTTCTAGGGGACTCCCAGTGTATTCAGTTACTTTTTACACGTATACCAATTAACAAGGTCAGCGTTATCTCGTAGGGACACTATAGTGAATAAGTTTTGGAGCCACTACCGTCCTATGCCGTTTTCAAGTTGGCGGGCACAAGTAATATTTTAAAATAATTCCAACTCGGGTGAACCTGAAGGCAAGGAACGCATGAAGCAAACCTTACTAACTGGTCTTCTGTTGTAAAGAAAAGTATTTTAGTGCAGCCGAGTTCTGCCTCTGCAGAAAACGTTTTTGGCCTCATAAAAAAATTCTATACGAATCAGCAAGACTCAGCTCAGAGGAGACAGTAAAGCTCAGTTACTACAAAGAGCAGAGAAATAAACACATCGTTGTGTAAATAACTGTTTCAAGACTGAAAAAATACTTGTTTTGGTCAATCAAAATTGAAACGAAAGAATGTTAGAAGTGTATCTGTTCAGCTTTTATTCAATTGTAACTATTTATTTAAAAAAATGGCAATTATCAGTACATCTTTATTGTGAGGTTACCACTGTTTGCTTTAAAGCCAAGTATGCATGAGAAACCTAAAGAAGAAAAACAATTTTTCCATTTGCAATATTTTGTTCATGCTCTTTGATATACTAGTTAAAACAGTGAACATATTATCACTTAAGTTTGACAAATATCAAAGAAATGAGTTTTATTAAGACATGTGTGAATTTTGATGTTTTTATGAAATACACGCCGTATACCGAAACAAAAAATAATTTCAGCCGAAACAAGTAAAAAAAAAAACGCGCGCGAATTTTTATAACTTTTTGGAAAATTCAGCAACCTTTTGAAAATTCAGCACCTTTTTGGTTAAAACGGCAACTCTTCGGCAACTTTGTGGCACTTTTATCGTCAACTTTTTAAGAATTTATCGGAAAATTTTAGCTAGGCCTAATTAGCACCATTCTTATTATCACCATCATAACCTTAACCACCATTATCATCATCATAATCATCATCAATACCATCATCGTTACCATATGCATCATTATAATCACCACCATAATCATTAACAACACCATCACCATTACCGTACTTATAACCATCACCATAAGAAAATCTTCACCATCATCCCCATAATCATCATTACCATCATTATCACCATAATCAGTAACTTCATTACCATCATCACTATCAAAATCATCATTATTACCATAATCATCACCGTCACCATATAATCACAATCTTTGCTTTCCTACCTACCATGACTGGATGAGACTATCGCTAATGTGAGTGCCTGAAAAACTAAATTGACAGAAGTCAACAGTTTTCACAGTGATTCTTCATTTTGTTTTTAATCACGTATCAGGTAATCTTCATTTATTCAAAAGAGGGATTTCCCGAACCTACACGTGACATACCCATATGCGGTGACGTCACTCCTGCTTTGTTTTGCTGAGAGACACAGCCTCGTTAGCAGTCCTGGTGAGAAGAAGGACAAGACCGAGTTCATTCTGTTGGTTGTAGGCTGGGTCTTGTTTGGCCTGTGTTTTATAGCCCTGCTGTACGTGCTGTACAAAAAGCGAGGCAGTTCTACTAAAGACGTTCCCTTGGAACAAGTGCCTAAGTAGTTTGTAAACATGTTCTCTGTAGTTTTACTGACATCAGTGCCATCTTGTATTACATAAGTCGCAGTGTAGAAAAACACATACAATTTTCCAACATAATTTTTGTGTCAAATCAAACAGTTTATAACCTAGCTGCCGTCTATGAATCTGCGATGAACCCAGCAGCGCGGTGTTTCATTGACGATACTCGTAGTGAAAAATTTTTGTTCGTGGTTTTTATCTAAATAAACAAATGATTGCATTATTAAAGTTTAACTCGCACTGTACGTTAACCCTTTAACCCCTAAGAGTGCTGAATGATGAGTTTGTAAATTCTCCCAACTTAAGTCCATAGTATTCCTATGAGAAGCTTGGGAGAATTTCTTAATTCATCTTCCAGAGTTTTTGGTGGATGATGAAATTTCATATTCTCAGTACTAACCAGCTTGTTTTCTTTTGTTTACTGTAAGGAGAATTTAGATGTTGACAAATGCCTTAGGGCTGAAAGGGTTAAAGTACCAAAGGCATGAAAAATGTTATCTCAGTGGATAGACCTTGCTAAATCTGCAATAGCGTGAAAGCATTTTGTCAAAATCTGTTAAGGTTCTCGAGATATTTAAAACATTTAATGTTTTAAATTGATGACGCGCGCCAGTTGTTGGGCAGGCAAAGTTTCAATTTTTTGAAATCTGTTGCCAGTCCATAACCTTTTGATGAACTGAAGTCAAACTTGGGCTGATGATGCATCTCGAGTAACTCTTCAAAATAGTTACTGATCTTTTTCCAAAGCTTAAGGATTACGAGTCGAGCACGCCAACCGCACGGCTACAACGCCGCCGACACTTTTATCCCTTGAAATCCCCAAATCACCGCCACTTCGAATTATGATCACTTCACACCAAATTACTAACGGTATTCCAGTTACTGTGCTCACTTAGTGGGTGGCTTCTCCTAAATTGTTCTACAATTGGTACAGAATTTGATGGAACCGAAACCAGTTGTGGAATTGCACAGTTTGGGAATCCAGCTGATGAACAACAACTCATTTGTATTTCTTAAACAAATTCAGCAGCATGTAATGATTATGCCTGTATTTGTTTTAATATCATTTATCAATCGGTCTGTCCCGTTCATTTGTTGCTGTTACAATGCTTAAACAATTATTTCACTGGTTTGACTTTTTCTGGTGTCACTTTCGACCCAAAATGATTTCCAAGTCCATCATTGTTTTACAAACAGATCAAAAAACCATCTATCTTCAATTTAATAAAGTTAAATTCCTAAGTATTTCGTTTATTTATACACCCCACTTGTACTCACATTTATTTCCTCTGCGATTTAAAAGCATTTTGTTGCCCATTTCACTTCAGTACATTTATATTCCCTCACATTCTAATTCTTACTAGTTGTTGTAGACTACAGCCTTGGTCGAAAATTTGTGGAACAGTTTCTAAACAGATCAGATTTATCTTTACTGAAACTTTTAACACTTTAAAAATACGTTGCAAACCAGTGTGTTTTGCAAGATAGATTCCCTTTTAAGCGTTCAGATGAACACAAGTGCTTGCTCCAATAGAACAGAAATGGCAAAGATATCCTTTCGACCATTTCAAACTAGGAGTTTTGTAGTAAATGAGCTTGGTACAGACAAAACATTTTCCCATCCCTGGCGCAGTGAATGGCTTGTGGCGGTTGCACAGCTTTCCAATCGTGCTAGCATTCTTACGAAGTACCGTCTGACCACATATAATACAGCAGTCAACATTGCGTCCCGCCAACTGGCCGAAATTACGTTGCCCGAATTCGCAGAAATGGCAAATTTCAACTTCGGCTGTGAAATGGGGGTTCCCCATTGTCATCTGCTTGCATCTCATCGGCTGCAGAGAAAGCAAAAAAAATTTAGTTTTTTTTAAAGACGGAGACACGAGTAAAATATATCAAAGCTTGAATTCCACATCAGTTAAGCAAATTGCAAAGTTTCGTAAACGTTTCCAAACACTACTGTAGATAAAAAGGTTTGAAACATCTTCTGCCCTTATTTGAAAAAGAACACGGGAAAACAAAACAGATCTTTCATTCTTTCTTTTTTCTTTTTCATAGCATTTAAACGTTTTCGTTAACTTGATACCATAACTGAGCACATTTGTAATTTATATTTCTCATGAGTAACATCATCTCATCGCAGTCGCCCTACACTAGCTAAGATATTTTCCGACTGTGCAGTAATACATTTTCATTGGAAAATTATCCAGTTTCAAACCTACATATCTCTGTCAAATCAGGGTCAATCTTTATCAAACTTTGTAGCTTCTATTTCATTTGCTTGTTTATTTTTTTTTTCCAAGGGACGGAGCAGTTGGTCTTCTGGAGGGATGGAGGGGGGAGGGGGAATTCGTTAAAAAAAAATTATAAACCCTGTAAAGAGAATGTATGGAAATGGACAAAAAATGATTTTCTGAAGCTTGACTGAAAAAAAAATATTGCAGAGAAATCATTTTTCCATCCCCCCCCCAACGAGATCAACTGGTCCGTTCTTAATACACAAGTGGCAAGACACCTGCAACAGTCCTGCGGCCATAAACTGTAATAATAAAAAAGGACTAAAATTAGAAGCATATGATGGAGCTTTGTTTGGACTTTGCGCTTGGTTGTGGGGCGCACATTGATTTCTGGCGCATGCGCCAGTCATCAGAATGAAATACTAGTGTAAATGCGGAAAGTAATAATTTTGTAGTGAATGAAATTAAAGAACCAAATGCATACATTCTTATTCATTTGCGTTTGTATTAAAAATTCAAATTATAAGGCTGTATTAAAAACAGATAATTTTGTCGGGAATTAGCAGTCTCTTTTTGCAAAAGATATTAACAGTGTTAAAAGTAGGGGATGGTTTGTACTCTTCTCACTTTCTGAAATTCCATGACACTCAATGACTTTTGTCCTGACTTTTCTCGATTTTCCGTGACCTAATATTGTTATTTCTTCCCTCAATACATTAAAAGTAGTTTCATTTTTCCCTTTTCCTGGCATAATGCAAACTAAACAAGGTGAAGAAAGGATGTTTATTTTGAGACTATTTAGCAAAAAGGCAAGTAATTTTGCGCAAATATATGGATTGGCTACAGTATAATTTTTCCACACGTTGTTACCAATCTAAATTCTGCCATTTTTTCACGACTTTCCATGACCCTAATAAAAAAATCATTGACTTTCCACGCCTAGAAAATGAAATTCTAAAATGCCATGACTTTCCAGGTTTTACATGATATGACCAGTGCGAACCCTCTAATGGTGAAGCAACAGCCAGTAAAATGGCACTAAGGCCTCATGGATCAGAAGAAACTAAAAACTGTACCGCTGAAAAAACTGTTTGAGTGTTAGCAGCCATGTCGGGTCTCCGTCTGCAGCACAGCGTAGTTACACAAACAGGCTCGAAATCCTTCAGATATGAACAATAATGCGTTGCGCTTGTGGGATTTGAATATTACCTTGTAGTATTTATTCTTCGTTAACGGGTTTATTTTCCTTCCGCGAAAATCTTTCCTCAAGAAGTTCAGTAACCTCTTGTTTTCTTCAGCTCTCTGCAACTGGTAAGGAAGTTCGGTCTCTGTTCTTGAATCATTCTTACAGGTCTCGTCGAAGTAGTCAGCCAAACTTAGGCGCAAAGATCTTTCTTCAGTGCTGTCTCGAATAATACTTTCATCAACAACCTAGTAGAGAACAACTCATTGCACGTTGAAAAATACACGAGTATTTTCGGGAGAATACTCACTCAGGTATGAACCTGTTATCTACTAATGATAAGAATTGTATAAATTGTACAAGTAATCATAAAAATTGCAATGAACGATCAAGATAAATTAAGAACTACCCATAACAAGCCCCGGCGCTGAATTTTGGTGAGAGGGTCTTTTCGCCAAATTTTTCTTGGGGGGAGGGGGACAGGGGTTGAACATGGACAAGTATTTGCGTTAGTGAAACACTTTTTTACTCAAGCATTTGTAATTTTTTTTGAGATTTTTTGCTCACAACCTGTTTTTTTACTAATTTTTGTTTTACTTTGCTGTGATGACAAACGACTGGTCACACACTGTGTAATAAATAAAATACCTACCCTCTCCCCCACCCCTTAAGTTAATTGACGTTATTTAAAAATTTTTTTATTCAAGTTTAACCCAAAGTGCTGATTTTCAGGGAGGGGGTGGGGTGCATCATACATGGGGAGGTTTCTGTTTCAAAAATTTGTTCTTAAACGCCCAGATACAAGGTGCGGCTTATTTTCGGAAATTAGCGATATAACAATAATATATATTCATAAGTTTACCAAACTAGTGAAAAAACTGTTAGTCCACAAACCAAATAATCTGTGTGACGCAACTTTAGAAAATCTTGCAGCAACTTTTATCCTTGCCGATGGCTGAGCAATTTTGCGTTTTATTTAGATTCTCATCCCCTTCAGACCCAGATGTATTGGTAAATTCTCCCAACTAGAGCCCATACTTTCCTTTAAACAAGTTTGGGAGAATTTTGCTGTTCATATTCAGTTGATCAATTCACATTTTCTCCTTACCAAATACCTTATTTTGTATGTGTTGTGTAAGGAGAAGTTAGATAAAATAACGACAGGTTAATACCCAAATTTATGTTCGAAGAGAGAAAGAAAGTGTTCATTAAGCTACCATTCTGCCCAGACAACGAAAAACCCAGTAGACGCTTTGTAAACAAACTGAACACTTTTACGGGAGGAAAATTCATTTTCATAATCTTATGGCAAACCAGAAAAATTTGAAGCTTGTTCAACCTTAAAGATAAAAACCAACACAAATCAAATTTTGTTTACCGCGCTGAACGCACATGCGGCGAAACATATATTGGCGAAACTAAAAGGAATTTCACCGTGCGCAAGAAAGAACATGAAAACATCAAGCATAATTCTGAACCAGCCCGACACCTCGCCACAAACCCTAAACACTGTTATAATTGGCGTATTATCTTCAACGAACCCAGCACGAAGGAAAATAACTGAGGGTCTGTTCATCGCACGAGACAAACCAACTCTAAACAGACAAGTACATTCTTTCACCGCAAAACTTTTCGCCTCGGGAATTACGTAGTAGGCTTAACTAGCAAGCATATGCAAATTTCAGGCATTACTGATGTTGACCAGTGTGTCGAAAACGTTTTAGAAAAACCTTTAAAAACATTTTAGCCTTTTATTTTTTAAACGAGAAGTTAGATGTTGCAAAACATATAAAAATATGCTCTACCTCCTGAATTGAAGCGTGGAAAAAATCCAATTTTTCCTCTCCAAGTCTTCCAGTATTGCGCAAGAAAGGTTTCAAAAGGCGTCTGCAGTTGGCCCAAAGCATCATGGGTATGGGCTCATCTTTCTTGTCGCTTAGCAACCACATCAACTCTGTCTCACTGAGACCACTTTCTGAGCACGCCAGAAAGCACAGTACCTTTGTTACCAAATGGAGAAAGATATTATGACATGAATCAAACAAAAGTATTTAAAGTGCCTACAACACTAACAATTATTTTGTTACCACTAAAAGTGTTTGGAAACTAAGGACTTTTAAGAAAAGAATTTTTGAAATCGGTCGTGTTCTCGATATTTTTACACATTTGAAGTTTAACTTTTGTTGGTTCACGACCGCGTTTTAAGGGGACTGGATCATGACGTCATTCCCAGACATCCCGATCTCTGGATCAAAACACAGCGAGATGGACATGAATTAAATAGATTTTTTATTTAGAAATACATTCCAATTCCTCATATAGGTCTCAGTTACTTTGTACCTTTGAATGTGAAAAGATTTGATCCTGAAAGAGGTTTAAAGTCCCTATCAAGCTTATTTTTTTACTTTTTGGATTAAAACTAATGTCATCTGTCGAATAACCAAAGAAAATTTCCACGCCTAAGTATGGTTTTTAATCAAGAAAAGATTGGAATGAAAATTTTGACCGAGCGGGCCGGGGACTGGTAACCTCTGACGTAGCAGCAGTGAAATATGTGGTTTTGTTTAAAAATTTTAATTACTGTTAAAAAATGTCATAAAATTTTTATTTCAAACAACTTCAAGGGAATAACTCATTGATTAAAGTTATAACAATGTGACTTATTGTAACCAGAATTGAATTTTTGAGATAAAAGATTGTCTCTGCCTTATGCCTCGTGCTATGTCATATGCCTCCTGCCAGGTCATCATTGCACGCTTCAAATCTAAAAAATGTAACAGGAACGTCGAGAAAAGGTTTTATTTTAAAAAATTACTGTTATTAAAGGGCTCTACTTTTCATTTGAAACTTAAAAAAATAAGCTTGATAGGGACTTTAAAGAGGTAGTTGGATATAAGCTTACAAAATACATGGAAAAACAAATATAGTTAAGAGCGTATGACACGAGATCAGTTTTTCAATTAATGAGTCAGCCGATTTTTTTCTATCACTTGACTTGATAAAATGGCCAGTTTTGTGCTTAAAACGATCCAGGGCAATGAAAAAAAAAAAGATTCTAGCCAAATTGATATTAGCCGCTTAGAAATTACCATTGAAATTGGAAAAACTGAGTAAACAGTGTTTACAATTTTATTTATGTTGTTTTTTAAGCAGGGTTCGTCCGCTTTTCTCAAAGCAAAATTTAAGGACTTTTTAGGACTTTTTAAGGTAAGATTATTGGTTTTTGAGGACCTAAGCCATAAGACATCAACCACCAGAACTGACCTAAAACATGACCTAAAACATGACTTTTTACGATATTGTGGAAGCACTGTACGGTACTCCTGGTACTGCTTGAAGCCACCCAGTAAACTCTGCCCTTTTAAGCCAAGATTCTTGGAATATACATTTCCCAGGCATTGTTGAAATTTATCGAATCATCATATTAAAGAAAAAGCAAAAATTTAAGGACTTTTTAAGGACCATGACCGATTTTTGTAAAATTTAAGAACTTTTAAGGCCTCAAATTTTGGAAAGAGAAAATTAAGATTTTTTAAGGTTTTTAAAGACCCGGACGAACCCTGTTAAGACTTAGAGTTGCTATGGAAGTTTTAAAAGAGGTCATGTATATATAATATGATAACTGGAACAATAAATACCGAGGGTTACCTTACGAATATTTCCTGTTTCATCTTCAGCAATCAACCGGTCAAGTATAAACTGCAACAGGCCCTTGAGTTGGTCTGAAGCCAGAGAAACAAGACTATTATGTATGCTGTAAATAAAATAAGCTCTGAACTTCATGGGCTCAAATCCTACGGTAGTCGATAGCTTTTACCAAGTGTAAGTGCGTTCACTTACAGTTTGCTTGGTGTAACACACATAAATTATCACATTCACACCCATGCAATAAGTCACGTATTAGCGGGACTATATTACGCGTGCCTTCCATCATTCTAGCAAGTGTGTTGGAACGGCAACGGTTAACACATAAGGTTTCATGTGAAAACTGATTTTCCTAGTTGGTTTATCTCTTTTTTTAAAGAAATACTTCGTGCATGGTTAACGTGTATCTATCACGTTATGCATGCACTTGGAAAGTTCGGAGATCACGAGAGAAGCTTTTGAGTTACTTCTCTATCTTCTCGAGAGCTTTCCCAGATTCTCGAGAGCATCTACAAAAACGGACTCTTTTTAGAACATCTGAGTGCTAAAAAAATAAAGCAACCCTATGTTATACGTTTGTCCAGATTCACGGCCGGCCGTGCGTCTAGCAAGTTATACGTTATACATAAGATTTTTCTCTTAGATTACAATCCGTCACTTCAAACTGTGCTTCGAAGATCCTTGTACATTTGAACAACCGTAGAAACTTTTTGCAATCAATCAATCTGTTGTAACTTTTTCTTTTGCTATGATTTTAAAGCTCTCCCCACCACGACTAGCCTATGCTATATGCGGAAGGGAGCTAAAAAAACTGTGAATACTTATAACAAACATGCAATAAAAAAACTTGAGAACTTGAAACTTGATCACCAACAAAGATTTGAAGTTAAGTAGGATAAAATACAAGACTGGCCTTGATTTTCCTTCTGAAGTAATGGCACTGAAACCCAGCTTCTGATTGGACCTCGTTACCATATTCCATTTTGTTATCACATACCTGGGAGTTTTTTGATGTGCTCAGTCACCTGTTCGAACACACCAAAAACCCGTAGTTCTTCGCACGAGAGAGCCAGCCATAGCGGATTCACAGCTCCTGGGACAGAAACTAACAGCTCTAGCTGCTCGTCATCAAGTTTCTGCAAGTAAAAAGTGTAATCAGAATAACAACTGAACTCACCTTTCTGCACAAACATAATTATTATCACACTCAGAATGACACATCTTCGAAACATCGCCATCCACACCTGACCAGCCACAATAGAGTTCACGATGAGCTTAAGGAATGAAATTCAATGACTTTTTAGAACTTCTCCATAACCAATGTCATTTTCTATATAGAGAAATATTGAGAAACTAAAGAATCCACTTGCAGTGGCCGAGCGGTTAGCGAGTTCGACTTATAATCCTAGGGTCGCGAGTTGGAGCCCCGGTCAGACCACTGTGTTGTGTCCTTGAACAAGACTCTCTACCCGACTTGTTCCAGTCGACTCAGCTACATAAATGAGTACCAGTTCTGCTGGGGGCTAACCTGCGATAGATTAGTGTCCTGTCCAGTGGGAGTCAAAGACTCTCATCCGCTTAACACTACAGAAACAGCGTCGGTCCTATAAGCCACTTAGGCTCGAGAAAGGATTTAGAAACCAAAGAATCCTTTCCAGCAAAACAGGCTACTCACACACTTTAACTCAATTTCAAATGCCATTTAAACCTTCTGAACACTGAAAGACAGCGTAAAGATCTTGAAGCTAGCAACTTATAAACTTAACACTTGTATTTAATTAATACAAAACCGAAAAATAGTTTATTATTTTAACAGTATACTTTAACTAATAACTAGACGCCTGTAATGGCGTTTACTCGGGCTACGCTTAAGTTTGGAACCTCAGAAATGTATACGATCTATAATGCGTGTTTTAACTTTGTCATAGTAGAAACGGAGTTTTGAATTGCTAAATATTTTCAGTCAACTTCAAGTTCACACACAAAATTCTTTAAACAAAATTCCAAGTGAGTGTTCCTAGCTGCGTAAGTACATGGGGACTGAAGTTCATTTGTTTGAACGGGCCTTGTTCTGTTGTTTTCAGTCTTGAAACATTTGCATATGGCGCACCGCT
>JAOBAT010128075.1:0-20517 GCA_026413305.1 Hydrozoanthus tunicans
CTCACACCCCCCCCCCCCCCCCCTTCCCTCTCCCTTTGCGACTCGCGTTGGATAATACTTGTCAAACCTACTCTCATCGGTACTGTTAAGTAATTTTGAACCAAATTGCACATAAACTGAAAATCATTTAACTTGCGAGGTTTCAAAATGGCTCTTAGTGTGGCTTCTGAACAGCCTTTTAAAGAGAAGCCTGCTTGCAGTCGCTTCAGTGTTTTTTTTAGCGCGGAAAAACTTGGGTGCAAAAGAAAATGCCGCTCCACCACGAACTCCAAGATGGCGCAGCAATGCTGCCTCCGCGCTAAAAAGAAACACCCTTGAAACCCCCTGCAAGCAAGGTGTTGAAGAAAGAAAAAGGAGTACACGCGCGAAACCAGCAGTTGAAACGAAACAGAATGCATATAGGCAGCCACTAGCTAGACCGTTCTCAAGGTTGAACTGTTTTCAATGCCTTCAGACGCACTGGGATGTTGTCGTGCACAAGAGCTCGGCACCTACCCAGCCCTGGCCGTTTTGGCTCCGGGGGGGGGGGTACTTCGGAGTCAAAAGGGCAGGGAAAAGTTCCCAAAATACCCTAAAGAATACCAAGGAATAAAAATTTCCCACCCTAAAAATACCTCTCGGTTTTAAAATTACCCTAAAAAATATAAATTGACGTAGCTAGTAGGTCGGTGTTAAGTCCCCTCTCGTTGCACCAAACGTGATATGCATTAAAAAAGGCGTGCACGTAATGGAACATTCGCCGAAGGCGGACTTTTGCCTTAACTTCTTGTTCAGTTTGCACGTTTGCCAAAACACGGGACTGCAAGCAGTCCAAAAGCTTCGCGTTTTTAAACCCTAAAAACTACCAGGTTCTTGCTTTAACACAGGATTTCTTTTAACAACCCCTAAATAATACCGGACTGGCAATTTTTCCCCCTAAAAAATAGGGTCATACCTACCTTCCCAATATAGGGAATACCCCCCCTCCCCGGGTTTTGGCTGTCGTCCGCTAAAATGTTTTTCAACTGCAAGGCCATGGCCACTTGAAAAGCTTTATCATTCTATCAACTAAATTGGTAGCATTCACACGGCTACAGATGTGACAAAGATTGGCGCAAGTTTGTACATTTAGTTTTATTTCTTTCACTACTCTAGTGCAGTCAGAAAAACTAAGCGCAGTTTTTTTACATCCAAATTAACTAAGGTCCCCGAGGGTTTACGGTTTAACGAGGGGACGAAACATGAAGCAAATGAAAGCCAAACTTCAGCTTAGCTTTCAGAATTTGACGTTCTTTTATATAGATAACAAACTTATCATACATAGAATTGATGAAGCTGTTAATAAACGGATCTAGATTTGATTGCAAGATTAAATATCGATGGCCGTCTCAGTGCCGCTGAATAGAAAAGGAATTCGGTGAATAATAACAAAGGGTTAAGAAAAGAAATTTCAGGTGTTGTCAATAATCACAGTTACCGCAAACTTGCCAAAAGCTAGTTAACGAAAAAGAAAGCGGATTGTATTTCAAAGCTTACGTCAATCTATTGGATGATCGTGAGCATAAAGCGTGTACCCAAAAGGCAAAGAAAGTGTCTTTTTGTGTGTGGTTTTGTTTTGTCTTGCGCTTTCAATCCTTAAAAACAAACTCAGATCCATTTTCGTTTTCGTTTTCGGTGTTTAGCTTTTGCTCGAAGACAGATATTGGTTTTAATGAGTCAATGTATGGTATTTTCCGAATTACCTGCTATAAACAGAAAGGAAAGTGATAAAAATGCAAATCGATAATGTAGTGTTATTCTGTTTTGAAATTAAACAATAAACCGCCCCATACGATGTCGGTGCATCTCTTCCATGATCGAAATAATATTCCAGCTCTTCAAATAATAGGCGAAATCCATCCGTGCCGGATATGTTGTTGTTTTGTTGACTTATAAACTTATCCTCTCACAAACCTTCAACATTATCAACCTATGATTTTAGGTGGCCGTATGCTGCATATGGACGAACAATTCCATAACGTTTAATGCTGGACAGCCGACAGGCAGCCGCGACGGAAAGAGAGCGAGTTTTTCTTCAACTGATCACGTGATCTACCCTGAGAATGACAGACAATTTTTTGCCATGCAAATGTTGTGTTGATATTGTTCCGGGCTTGCTAATGTAGGATAGCAGCGGCTATTGAAAGTTTAAAAGAGTTATTTCAATGGATAGTGTTTATGAGCCTCATTGACTTCTATAAAATGCTGGGTTTTGAAAGATGCGTCTTTTTGAATGAGGACTAATATGTCAAGATTTGCCGCCAACCGCTGACTTTAGTAGTCTGACCGACCATTTGAAAGCCAACTTTCTTTTCGTTGCTCTGTTCACTTTGCATCAAGCTCGACTATTTGTTTTATTTCTCGTTGCTACGGTCATTCGTAAATCTTGTGCCTTGGTGCAGGAGGAATTTGGGAAGTGAAGAGTATTTGGTCACATTAGCACATCGTGAAGATTTGACTTGCTATTGAATTTTAATTTGCCTTATTGTGTGGATGTTGAATTGAGCATGTCTTGTTCTCCCACGGTTCGGCAAGACGACAACAACTCGCGAAGATCGTCCACTCCGTCTAAACGCGCCTGGGAACCGATGGAAGGAGAAGATACTGAACTAAAAAGCATTCGCTCATCTCAAGGTGATTTAAATAAAAACATTAAAGGATCAAATCAGTCGAAAAGCGAAAACAACTGCCGCAAAACTGTTGCTAGTGCAGGGAGCAATGTTTCGGGTGAAGTCCGACTTCGGTCGGTCGAGCTTGGGGTAGAGGAGCCATCGCCAAAACCCAGAATTGATTCCAGAGACCAGAGGGAACAGAAAGAACCTGCAACGAATGGTGTGCCTGATGTGACTGTGAAAAATGGTCAAAAATCTGCCATTCCTGACGAAAAACAGAAAGATCCCGAGGCTGTGTCGAAACCAGGGCACGCTTGTGGAACCGGTTGTTGTGCGAGAGTGTGGAATCTGTTGACCAGAGTCTTCAAATCGAAGAGGTTCGAATCGGACCAACTCGAAAGCCTTTACCAGCGTTATATATTCCGGTTAAATCAAAAATTTGCGAGCTGCTTGATCGTTCTACTTTTAATTCTCAGTTTGGTTTTAGTGCTATTTCAGTTTTTGTTGGAAAAACATAACCCGGAGACAAAGAACATAGAAGGCATCTTGTTGGTTGTGTTTGCTGTTATTTACATCGCACTTCTGCTCATTGTTAACCGTAGTGGTTCCTCACAGGCACAGTTAAAATGGATTTCATACGTTCTGCTAGGTATTTCTTTTGGAATTGTTCTGGTTGTTGTTCTGTGTCCAACGCCGGATTCTGATACCGACGACGATAAAAATTACTCCTCGCCCTCAGATGGAGTGTGGATCACAATATTCTTCATTTATATGACATACACGATGCTTCCCGTTCGAATGCGTATTGCAGTTTTGGGGGGATGTCTTCTACCTTCTATTCACCTAATATCTAGTGCTGCCGTCAATGCCGACCATGATCACTTATGGCGTCTGGTAAGAAAGTTATTGTTGTTATGGTTTGTTTGAAACTCTTGTCTAATGGTAACCCAAAATTTTAAGCGATCGTACCAAAAAGGACGATTTCTTTTCAGGCCATAAATTATGTATTGATGTATGTTTAATAGGAGTAGACTACAGAATCCTGATCGTTTCTATATTCCCTATATTTTCTATGTTCATGTATATGTTTTTGTCGAGTACTTTATTCGTAAGATCGTCTCACATCTGTGTCTGGCTTCTTGGCACTAATATATTTTAGCGTGCGATCCACAAAGACACCAAAATGTTTTCTACAAAGTTTACTGTATGATCCGACAAGCTACTTTTGCATTGCAGTTGTTGGGCAGGTGAAATTTGGTTTTGCGAGTCTTCGCTGTCAGAACAGCTGTTCCTAATTGCTCTTCTCTCGTTCATCTCGGTTGAAGCTTAAAAAGAATTTGCTTCCCTGCGGCAGAAAGCAAAGAAAAGTCGATTTGTAAATCAAAAGATTAGAAAATGTGGTACAGATTTGAGTCTTTCGTAAATTTGTTATCAAATGGAAAGACGGTTTATTACAAGTGCCCGCAATACAGTAGTTGAAATTAGTAATCACAAACTTACGGGGGTTCTCCCATTGCTAATTGCAAAATATTTAAAATTGTAGAGTTGTCATTTCCAGCGGCTTAAAGAAGAGTTTTATAAAGAGGTTTATGTTATTCAATTCGATTCGTAAGCGAATCCCCACGAGGATTAGAAAGAAAATGTGAACACAACAATAACTAAAATGATATAAAAAGCGGTGCGGTTATTGCTGAAGCTAAAAATAAATAGCTCGCATGTTTAATCATGTTCTTCTTAATCTATTTTAAGTCAACCACCATTTCTGTTGCTGGAATATTGAAAATAAGTTTATGTATCTTCGTCTTAAGCTATTGCAAACAAAACCCTTACCAAGTTCAAAATTTAAAACTCATGCTATATACGTCTCAAGATTTATTGTTTCTCAAATTAGAACCTTCAAGTAGGGTTGATGCAAATCAGAATGGATTTGAATAATATTCATTTTTAGTTCCAAAGAAAGACTTGAGACTTAGCCAATGTGAGCGATCTGGGAATGCATTATCATTTAGGGCAATTCCATGAAAGCATAACATAGGATGAAAAGAGGATTAAAAGATATTGGTGTAAGAAACATATGAATATAAATGTTTTTATGATTAACATTTGAGTCACTATGCAGACAACAACCATTTGATATGGTTGGATTATGTAGGTGCACATATTTTTTTTCTACTGGTTACCTTTTGTGATTACTAGAACCTGTTATGAGGATCAGTCTTGATGTTAATATTTATTTGTAGATATCTGTGATTTGTGTTTACAAATGCCAGCCCTAGTGGAATAAGTAGGGAATTTCTTGCTTTGTTAAAAGTCATTTTGAGTGGTTAAAAATTTTGCTTTTTCATTTTCCTTTCTCTTAAGCAGGTTTCTATGCTGCAATTTTATTAGTTAAAATCTAGTACACACCTAAAAGATTGTCAGCACCAAGAAGAATTTATTAAGTGTGCATTAAGGCCGTTTCCACAGGTTTTGACCATAGTAAGGTTGATTTTATGGCTGTAACTAAGTTTGATTAAAAAAATATTTCATTTTAATAGCAGCCCACTTAATCTTGTTCATGTGAAAGAGTGTTCTCGTTGACTTTGGATCTTTTAGAAAACAGAGTTTTATCTTTATCAAATGTCATTATCAGGGAGTTGCCCAATACCCAAGCCAAGCTCATGTAAAATCATTGAATGTTACAGAGTATGATATGAATGGTGACTTTTGTTGGATAAAACTTGAGCTCTCGATGAAAAACTAACAAGTGAAGTCAGATAAGGATCATCAAATTGTAGACAGTATACATGTAAATTTTTTCTAGTGTTGATAAAATTTAGCCCTGTTAGAATTGCTTACAATTTTCTGGATGCTTAAATTCCTTAAAATTCTTAATAAGTAGTTTTATAGTGTTTGATAGCTCATAGTTACAATCTAATGTTTTTACTGTATATATGCAAGCAACTGAGCTTAGCCTCGGTTTGACTTTTCCCCAATTATGAGCTAGATTTTTTTTGATAAAGCCTTTTTTATGTCAAATGACTAATGAATGTTAAAACAGTGTGCGACTTTTGGCTTGACAAATGATTTTGAACATGAGTACAGTCCTAATTGGCCAGCTGACATTTTTAAACTCAAAAAGAAAATTGTTTAGAATAAAACCCTAATTAGAAAGAGTGAAAGCGGACTCCCGTCAAGTTCTAAAGACTTCTAGACATCCAGTTGAAGTTGTTTGCTGTGTATCTAGACAACAGCAAGTTTTACACAGTCAGACATAAAGTCAGACAAAATTGATTTTGTGTGGCAAGGATAAGACAAACTTTGTCTTGAAGAACCAGATAGTTTAAGAAAGACACCAGGAATTAGCAGCAATTTAGAAAGGTTGTTTTTTACTACTAAAAATATTGAAAACCAGATTGAAGTCATTTAACAACAAAAAACATCAAACTCGTTCCATGAAATGTACATGGGCTATTGTTGGGAATTTACCAACACAACTGGGATTGAAAGAGCTAATAGTTGTTTGAATTGATTTCAATAGAACATGTAGTTTATGCTTTAAAACCAAAAAGTAATTTTTTTTTCAGATGGGTGTGACTGCTTTTTTGTAATTATAGCATTTAGAAAATATGTTTTTCTTAATGGTTTAAGCACTGAGAGAAGAAATTGAACAAAATCCTGAACTCTAGATGTGAATCAGACAGATAACTGTTCATATACTAGTTAGACATTCTTATCTACTGTGTTAGTTGGAAAGTTTATTTTGAGCTAAGTAAAGTAGAAGTTGTATGGATGGCATCATATAGCCACTTAAATAACAAGCAAGATGTGTCAGAAAAAACTTAATGATTAATTGCATTTTGCAGCTAATAACAAAGCTCCCTCTTGATGTTAAATGGTTCAATAAATTTTAGTAAGAAGGGAGTATCTAGGAAAAAATCTCCTAACCAGATATGGAAATAATTAGGCTTAAAAATTCTAAGTGAGTTGTAAAAAAATTCTAAGTTTTTTAAAAGCTTGTGAAAAAGTGTGCTCCTGTGGAGTTTTATTGAATTGCATATTTTGCATATTGTGAGAAAAGGAACAAAAGTCATAACTAAACCATTATGATGTTAATATGGCTCAATGGTTATTAAGCAGTTAAGGCTACTGTGGATCCATTTGAATTTGGAATTATGCCATCAATTGAATTTGTTTCATTTTTTCTGATGTTCCAACTTCTTCGCTATACTTTCTAAAACCAAGAGGACATTTTTTGTAGCTTTGAATGGTTATTTAATTAAAGACATATTTAGACAAGGTTAAAATCTCCCACAGTATCTTGATTGGTTTTTCTTGAGCAGGCTTAGATACCAGTCCAAGGTGATTTATGCGTAATTAATAATATTGTAAGCCAATGCCTCCTGTAAACTAGCTTTTCTTGTTGTTCTTGGATCCTATTTGAGTTTTATTGAACACGAGTTCATGTACTATGTAAACTAATCAAAACTTCTCAAAAATAATATTAAAAGAATCTTTTTATTTTAATTTTTTCTTACTCAAAATCTGGTTGCTATGGGAATGGTTTGGATGTTGAAATTATTGCTTATAAAAAGTTACCAGAAGTTTTAGGTTTGTTGTGTATATTGATAATGTACAGTAAAAAAGTTAAACAATACTTAAAGCTAACCAGGCATTTCACTCAGCTTGTGAAATGTAATTAAAGGCGCCAGACCTTTTTATGTGTGATTTAGGTCAGAAAAGTTAAGTCAAAACAAGAGAAAGTAGCACATACGTATTGTACTAAACAAATAGAATGACATGACATGCTAAAGCTGTTTGAAGACATTTAAGCAACTTCCTTGCATGACTTAAATAGAAATTAAGCTGTTTATATATATTAGTCATCAAACTGTAAGCCTTGGCTCATTAATAATTTCTACTGTCACAGATGGCAGATATGGTAGCAAGTTTAAAGAGTTCCCAATCATGAGTTTAAGTGCACATGAATAATAAAATTTAATTACTCCAGTGGATAGATCTTGCTAAATGAGGAATAGCAGTGAAAACATTTTGTCAAAATCTGTTGTGATTCTCGAGAAATTAACATTTTATTTGCAAGAAGGAACAAGTGTTCGCTATCTTATAAATAAGTGATTACAGTTTTTTTCAGTACGTGTACATCAGTTAATAACAATGAAAGTATTTGAAGTATCACCTTGAACTTTGCTTGAGTTTTGTAGGTGTAAAAAGAAGTTTGGAACATTAATACTTAAGGCAAGAGCAATATTGCCTTCAAATTGTAAAGCTGTTTATTACGTTTATGTTTTCATTGCCATTGTATAACTGATACACAAAATAATAACTATTCATTTTGTATGCGTTTCTCACAGTGACAAAAAAAGGTATTTTCAAAACATGTTCTAAGAAGGCAATCATCACTACAATAAGGGTCATTCCACAGTAATCTTTCTGTTGTGAAGGCGAAATTTAGAAACAGATTTTTTTCCATTAAACTGAATCAAATTTTCAGAGCTCTTCAGGGAGATTTCTTTAAGTAAGGTGTTTACCCAGTTACTTCAATTTACTGAGTACAATATATATTTGTGGCTTAGGATTGTTTGAAAGTGACTGTTGCGGAAGCAACATCAGAAAAATCACCAATTTGATTTTAACAAATGTAACTGAAAAATCCTCTGAATTATGTATTCTGCTAAAATCTTTAAACCTACAGTGTTTTACAGTAAATAGATATAACTACGATACATAGAGGACATGGTATGTTGTTTCAACTAATGTTTTATTATCTAAAATTAATATTGCCTTTTCCTGATAGCACTTCTTATAGCAGTTCTGTAAATGGCATTGGTAGACCTTTATGTCCTGGCATTTTTTTTATGATTTCAGTTTAATACCCAATCTTAAACTAGAAATGAATTTGTCACCTCTGCATCGGACATTTTGACACTTCTGTAAATTATTTTAATTTATGCATAATTACTGCCAATCCATGCCCTAGACTCAAACATTTTTCACAAAATACAGTAAGCAACAATGCTAAGAACATCTCAAGGTTATCTTTAGTTAACATATTCAAAAATGAGCTTTCCAGGGAAAAATACTGTGGAATGAAACAAAAGCTAATTATTATTTTGTAGATATCAGAAGTAAGTATTTTGCATATATATATACCATATATTAACTTATTTAAAAAACAAACATAATTCAGAAACTAAGGCTTTAAAGCTCATGGTTTTGAAATGGTTGACTAAAGAATTCAGAAATTCTATAGTGCACGAAGCTGGCATTTGAATAGAAATCTCTTTTTTTCCATATAAGCAAGAGAAGATGCACCTTTAAGCAGCATTTTGGATAACGGATAAACTGGTTATGTTGCACTGAACTTTAAGTAGAATCAAACTCTACTTCATAAAATCCTTCAGGACCTGAATGAAATGCTTTGATGTATATTCATTTGTTGATTTATGATAATTGTACTGCTGCTATGTATAGCTCTCTGTTCTTAAAAAAGTAAGTCAGCTTAGTTATTATTTTTACCACCAGGAGACTAAGTGCAGTTCAAAGTATATGTTTTTTTTAACAGTGCTAAATTTGTTACTAAAAGATAGAAAACCTAAACTGAAATATTTGCAACAATAGCAACAAACAAGTGCTGGTCCAATCTTAAGAGGTGAATTTACTTTTTTTCAATAATTAACAAAAAAGAAATTTTAGTGATTATTGTTCATAAACCAGTTTGAACATAGTAAGTGCTTCACTTTAAGTGAAGCATTTACTGTGTTGAAACTAGTTTGTGGATGCATGGCAATTAGTGTGCACAGCTGTTGTTGACTGTTAATTTAGTTAGCTTTAGAAGCACTGATCAATGTATGCAAGCAGAGATTCCAACTCGCACACATTTTGCTGGAGACTTTTCGAATTTTTACTTGATCTCCTGCTGTCTCACATTTTACAGAAACCTCCTGCACTTTCAAAGAAAATTAAGAAAATTAAAAAGTGTACAACAACAACAATATGCTGTACGTTCGTTCCTGACTCATGAAGGACAATGCAACATGAACTAGCATAAGCAGTGTTCAGATTTTTTACTTTTGTTTATTGTAATCTAATCACTCTGCAGTGAACTGCATAAAAATTATTTATAAACTCATAAAGACATTGAACAAACAGTCTTTCCAGGGAGGGGCATCTCGTTTAATCACCAGCGTTATCAATCTATATTTTACAAGTTTTATTAACAAATCAAATTTTGGTGAAAACTTGAGTAGTCATAGAACTCATTCTGCCTAAATATCCTAGTCCTAATTACAATTGCTAATATTGTTAACATATCATTCTGCACGAGCTTTACTTAACAATAACCAATAACTACCTTATTTACACTCAATTGTCGTACACTTCATTGATAAATATATTTAGTCTTCCATTCCACTTTTTTACATAAATAAAAACTATTTTTAAGGATTATGCAAACAGTTGAATGTATAAATAGGCCACATAGGATATATGATGCAAGGAAATGTGAACACTTTAACAACATACCAGCTGGTGTTGTCAAAGATTAGTCTCTTTCGTGCTCTCCTCATTCTTGTGTACAACTGCATCTGTGCAAAGTTCTGCCATTTTGATATTCAGAGACTTAAAAGGGCACAGTCATGCTCTGCGAATGATCAAAACTTGAGCCAAGATCTGACAACAGCTTTGTTGTTTGTCCAATCAAAACCACCCAGTGAACTCAGTGGGCTGCAGGATTATTTGACACTACCGGCAAAAAAGTGTTTGATCAAGAACCTTGTGTCAGAAGATTTGTGGACCATAGCAAAAACAAAGATTATAATGACTGTTAACTGAATTGAAATTTAGGAATTGTGGAATATTGACCTTCACCTTGCAAGCAGCATTTTGTTCTCTTCTTTATAAGTTTATGCTTTTATTTTTTATCCATTTCTTCAATATGTAAATACATTATTATATAGATAGTCAATTGTCCACCATGATTTCTGTGTAGAATCAAGGGTGCAATAATTGCTGTTAAACATGAGTCTGCAACGCTGGGAAATAACTTGTGTTTTGCCAAAGAAACAGGAGTTGATGCCATGTCAGGTCTTGTTGCTGCAAATAAAATGTATATGCAATTTTATATCAAAATCAAATCACCATGACGATTGAATTATTGAGCTACAATCTAAAAGTCACGGTGTATTTACGAAAATTGACTTGTTTTCTAATAAAATTGTCAATAAACAACATCAATGCCCTTGACACTACTGACAGATGCTGGTAAAGGTCACTTTGTTTATCCTTGTATTTGACTATGATAACTCTGTTCAGTGACAATGTTGCCTTATGTGAACGAACGACAATATTTTCTGTTCAACATTGTTTCCTAATCACTGAACTTTTTTTAAAATTCACTCTAAGATGAAAATAACAGCAAGAATGATGCAGTTCGGCTGGCCTGGTCTTTATCCAGTCCCTTGTGGCAAACTTCAAAAAAATAATTCAAAAACTAAATAAAAATTACCTAAGGAGCGAGGATTCAAGAGTGGTTTTTCATAACTAGCAAATTACTCACCTCTGCTGACGTGAAAACAAACATAGTCAGGAGCAAGTAAAGGCCAAAGAGAAACCACAAATACTCCTCAGTGAGCACAGTGTGGAAATACAGTCCGACCTCCTATTAAGAGGCCACTTACAAAAGTTCTGATATTTTGCTGCTGTACTTGATACCTCTATTTTGTGGCCTTTTTATTAAAGTTCTGAGGGTGGACGCTCAATAGAGGTTGGACTGTAATCTTTTGTTTTTTCTTTCAAATACGGATTTGCTGTGACGGATGGCTAACACAGTCTAAAACTCCACATGATTAGGCTCAAAGAAGCTTTTTCAGCTGATTTTTCCAAAACACAGAAGGTTGTTTGGCTAACCTAATAATTGGTGCATTTCATAAGAGTCCATTTATTCAGCCATGTTGTGTACAACTCAGAGTTCTTCCCACAGAGTGGTACAGAGGTGTTGCTCTGCTCTTCTTGTACCCATATTGAAACAGGGTTTTTCTTTGATCGAACTGTGCTGTTTAAGTGATTTGAAAATTGTCTCCTGCAGTAAAATTCTACAATGACCCCAGTATCAGCAGGAATCAATTCTGAACAAGGGAAGAAGCAGTCAAAGCAGAAATGATGAATTTTTTTCTATGGCAGAGCCTCCAAACTGTTACCTCTACTCTGGGGAAAGTTCTGAATACTAGAAGTGTTTAATTGCACACAAACAGTCAAAGATGTAGTTCTTGAGAATATGAAATCTCAAACAATAAAACACAGTTCTTGTTTAGAAGACTGTAGTAGGAAGCTAGTAGGTGCAGTAAAATTTTTCATTTTTTCGAGTTTGTTTAGTTGCACATCATTGGTACGCTTCCTTCCTAACCATAGTTTACCTATCCATAAAACAACAAGTTACCAATAAGAAAACCTTTGGCCTGAAAAGGTCTTAAATTATGTTCCAACTTCTATTTGCATTATGCTTTTTTCCTCTTCCCCAAAGGAAGATGCTTTCCTTGAATGCTCTTGAAAAGCAAATTGTTAATTTTTGCTTTACACCTTTTTCTGGCTTTAAGCTCAATCACCTGATCAATCTATATAAATCCTGAAAAGTGTTGAGTATAAAATGTGTGTGACTGTCTTTGGATGGGAAACGTTAAATGACACAAATTTATTTTAGGCTGTGAGAGAAACTGATATTTATTACCAACTTTATTTTGCAGTTGGTAGGGAACTTATTTTTGTTTATCTGTGCCAACTTTGCGGGCGTGTTCACTCATTACCCCACTGAGATCTCACAGAGGCAGGCCTTCTTGGAGACAAGACGATGCATTGAAGCCAGACTAGCAATTCAAAAAGAGAATCAAAACCAGGAGAGACTCTTGCTATCTGTACTCCCTAGATATGTTGCCATGGAGATGCAAGCTGATTTTGAGAGTGGGAGACCCGAAGACTATCAGTTTCATAAGATTTATATTCAAAGGCATGAAAATGTAAGGTATGAATGGCAGTCACTCTGAAGAATCCACTTCTCATTCAGTTCAGATGTACACAGGTTCTTGTGTATATAAAGTTCTTTATCATATTTTAGTATTATCTTAAACGTACAGAGTTGCTGCCATATAAGACAGAGCAAAATTGGTGTGAGGGGGGATGGGGACAAGAAGAGTAATTTATGAATGCCTAAGGCACAAGTTATTTAGTAACTTGGAGACTTGCTTCTCTTGAAAATTTTGAAAATGGCCCTGAAATTTTATTTTAAGAATGTGTATTTGCTCACTTCAGACTTAAAAACTAAACAACTTTCCTGGAAGGTTTAAGATTATACAAACAAAACCCCCTCAGTTTCTGTAGAAAATTAGTTCCTACCAAAAACTTCATGTTAAGTAAAGACCCAGGATTCATCCTACCCCACAGGTCCAACCTAGGCCATCTGGCCCCTCTCTTGCCCCCCAATCCCACCCAGGTTTCTTAGACAAACCAAGGTCCCCTAGTTGCACATAAGTTTCTTGGATGAACACAGGCCCCCTAGTTCCACAAAAGCATCTTGGAACCAGTGAGGCTCACTTGACCCACCCAGGTCTTCTGGACCCATTCAGGCCCTGTTGATCTACCAAGGCCCCTAGCTCCACCCCATCCTCTTAGACTGAGGCCCCCTTGACCACTCCCAAACTCCCTGCTCTACTGGACCCATCCAGGCCCCCTGCTCCACCAGTTTGTGAGCTGATTTAAAGTTATAAAGACTCTCACAGTTTGTTAAATAATTGTGTAGTTTTATTAAATGAGACATGTTTTATCATTTCCCCCTTTCAGCATCCTATTTGCCGATATTGAAGGCTTCACTATGATGTCATCTCTCTTTACTGCTCAAGAACTGGTACAAACACTCAATGAGTTGTTTGCAAGTTTTGACCAGCTGGCTGTGGTAAGTGAGTCTGAAATTTATTTAAAAGGAATCTCGATTAAAGTGCTCCTAATGTTCCCTGGAAAATGTTATCTGTACCATAAAAATGACCTTTTTAAAGTCTTGCTGTAATTGTGGTATTCAATTTGCCACATCAACGATAAAGAGTCATTGTTCTCGATTGAAAGTCTGTTGCTGGAAGTGACAAAGACATGGTAATCTGGCACTGCAAGGCTTGCTTGCAAACACTTTTAACTATTTTCAATCATGGATCATCAATGTATGGCCGGTGGTTGCTCAAACACTGTCAAAGGAGGATTTGGGCTGCTTTCATCATGGTCTTCAAACTTGTGCACTTGAGTTCTCAAGTCTATGACATAGGTCGCATGTATCATTGAAGCAGAGCAACACTTCTGGTTGAGAAAAAGGCAAAATTCTGCTTTTCTATCGCATTTTTTAGTTTTCAAGTTTTGATGTGGCTGTTTTTACTCATTAATTTTTACCAACACAGTAGGGCACAGACAACATTTTATTCAAATACTGATGTGACTTTGAGAGGTTCTCTCTAATTCTTCATGATTATCGTTATCAATATTATTTTAATTAATCTTAAAAACTTGATATTAATCTTTTTGTTGTATTTAATCAACATGTACTTATTTTATCGTTACATTTTATCAGGAAAATCACTGTTTAAGAATTAAAATCTTGGGTGACTGTTACTACTGTGTGTCTGGCTTGCCAGAGCCACGCCCTGATCATGCACACTGTTGTGTGGAAATGGGTCTAGATGTGATTGATGCCATCTCGTAAGTAGATTAAGTCTTTGGCCATAGCATTTTTAGGATACTGATCAGCTAGTTGATGTCAGTAATAGTTTTCTATTGTTTATTGTAAAAAATATCAAAATCTTTGGACATTTATGTGAACATTTTCTATACAACATATTATTTTAAAAAATTTTTTTCCCTTGTGTTAAGTATTTTATTTTAAATTAAAAAAGAGCTACTTAGGTCAAAGTTGAAAAAAATCAGGAGTCACTGGGTGGCCTCATTTCAGAGACAGAGACCGCATCAAAATATGATTGACATTTTGATTATTCTGCCTAATAATGATAATATTGATGATGAGTATGGTTGTGATAGTAACCAACTGATAATAATAAATTTGTATTGATAATAGTTTTAAATCTTTTCTGTCAGACATTTTAAGATGAAGACATTAAATGTTTTGGGTTAACATTCAGTTTGCACTTAAGTCATACACTGTCTGCTAATTTATAATTAAGGGAAAAAATTAATATTAATTATTTATTTTGACCTTAACAGGGTTGTTAGGGAAAGGACCCAGGTAAATCTCAACATGCGTGTGGGTATTCACATTGGTAAAGTCCACAGTGGAGTCCTGGGTCTTGTGAAGTGGCAGTACGACGTGTGGTCAGATGATGTGACTCTCGCTAATCATATGGAGTCAGGGGGGAAACCAAGGTATAATAATAATAATAATAATAATAATAATAATAATAATAATCAGTCATGGTCCTTAAAAAGTCCTTAAATTCTTGCTTTCTCTTTGTTATGATAATTCGATAAATCTCAACAGTACCTGGGAAATGCATTTTCCAAGAATCTTGGCTCAAAAGGGCAGAGCTTACTGGATGGCTTCAAGCAGTACCTGGAGATCCGTACAGCTCTTCGTGCAGTCTTTGCCACAATATTGTAAAAAATAATGTTTTAGGTCAGTTCTGGTGGTTGATGTCCCATGGCTTAGGTCCTCAAAAACCAATAATCTTACCTTAAAAGGTCCTAAAAAAAGTCCTTAGATTTTGCTTTGAGAAAAGTGGGCGAACCCTGTATATAGCTTGGCAGTTTTTTAAATTCATAAGTTTGTTAACCAGCTATTAATATGTGTATAGTCATACAAGTACATTTGGTCAACTTTATCTCAGTTGCTGCCAGAGGCTTAGTTTACAGTATTGTCAGATTATAGCTGGATTTAAAGACAAACTGCAATATTTGATGAACATAAATCTATTTTGTTTAAAACTACAAAAGATTTTGAGCATATTTGACATATTTAGGGACCATCCCCTTAATTGCAATAAGTTTCACAAAGGTTTGGGGGTGGGCACTTTCTTGAGCATTGACACTTGTCCAAAATATAGCCAGCAGTGCTTATTACACAAGGGGGGCTCAGTTTCAGAAATATGTCCCTGTGCATTGAACACATTTCACTAATCTATAACATCTGAGATAGCAACAGAGACTTGTAAATTTATTGATTTTTTTATATAAATTAATTGTTTATTTTTATCCATTGACATTAATTTGAGACTCTTTTGCCTCACCAGCCGTGTGCACATTACTAAGTCTGTCTTGGATTGTCTGAATGGAGACTATGAAGTAGAGGATGGTCATGGACGTGACAGGGATGCTTATCTTAAATCACATGATATAGACACATATTTGATAGTTGCTCAACATCCACGAAAAAAGGTAATTGGTTTATTGATAATTTTTTTCTAGATTTAGATGCAGCTGTATGAGAGGCAGTTGGAGAATACAATCAGACCTTGTCATTTGAGATGAGCATTGCTCTTGCTCACCATCACTTGTTGCAAAATTTTGTGAGAAGAGCAATGAGAATTGACCATGCAAGTGGAAAAATCACCCATAATAAAAATTGAAATTTAATTATAATAAATATAGGATTCGGCAAGTAGTGGTTTAGGAGAAAAAGAAAGAACCTTTTTATCATCTATGATCATTAATGCAAAAACAAGAGTTGAAAGGTAAAAAATCCATAACAGGGGAAAAAATATTCACAACAGCTAACTTAATTTTAACTATGAAGCCACATCTGTTGGGAGCAGTCATTTCTAGGGGATCGTTAATTTTGACTGGAGTTAGATTGTGGGCTAGGAGGTCATGGAAAAAATTCAATATATTCAAATTCAATATATTGTCTTGTGCTGTAACAAACTATTGGTTTAACTAATAAGGCTCAGGTCCAACTTCAGAAAACATAAATAAGTTATGCCACAGTGGCAGGCTTTGAGACCCAGTGGAGAGCCCCAATTGCATGTCAGTAACCCAAGAACAAAGGTGATTACATTAAAGAGTCCCAACTTGTTGGAGGCAGACCCAGTTGGCTATTTACAATAAGGGGGTTTGACTCTGGGATCACAAAAGCCAATTCCTGTCAGTAATCACAATGGAATTTGAACCTGGAACAATCATATAAAATCTGGCACCCTAACCTTTAAACCACGCTGCCTTGTACCTCGTTTAAGTAGTCTGAATATTACTTTTCACTTTCCAGATTCCATTAGGAACCAAGGAGGTGAAGCCAGAAGAGCAGGAAAAGAGACTGCGCGATCGGTAATAAAATAATTTAAGCAACCTTTTTTTCATAGTGGTAGCCAGTTGTGTCTGCTATAATTATAATAGAATGCTATATTTTCAGTCATCTTTTCTGATTACATTGTTTCTGTTGAAGTTGTGAAAGGAAAACACTGTGAGACATCCATCAATTATGTTTTATGCTAGTACCAGTAAATAGCATGACAGCTATAACATAACGTTTGTTTTACTGTAGACTTCAACTTAACTGAAATTTTTTTTTATCTATTTCATAAAGTACCAGCAAGGGAAACAGTTTGATTTATTTATATACTGATACCCAAAATGTACTTGGCAAGACACACTTGTTCATTCCTGCAACCTGGATGATATTATAATCAGCTGAAATACATAACTGGTAAACTTATCTACTTGCTGACCAGTGTCTTTACAGCCAAACCAATAATTTGTTGGGTTATATTTATTTGAAAAAATATAAGTATGTGGAACAAATTTGAGTGAAAGTACATTAGAAAACCAGGTACATTATATTATACAAGAAGCTATACACATATAATGAATTTGAGTGAAAGTAGATTAGGAAACCAGGTACATTATATTATACAAGAAGCTATACACATATAATGAATTTGAGTGAAAGTAGATTAGGAAACCAGGTACATTATATTATACAAGAAGCTATACACATATAATGAATTAATATGTATTTTTGCAATAATAAAATGTTAGAGCTGACATTTTATAAAAGCAAGAACCATAGTAGTCTTATTACAGTTTGAGTCCATGAAGGCATTGAGTAATACTACAGCAAAAAGATCGTAAACTGGATGCACAAAAGAGTAAAAAGCCGATTTCACATGTCTTTTGTGATTTGGTTGCTGTATAAACTACTGTAGTTTGTGTATGCAAAAGGGACATGTGGTATATACCACAGTAAACCACTCAAATGCACTGATTTTGCTACCATTGAGCAACTGTAAGCTCAATGTACTCAAAAGAAATCTACTGAGTTTGCAGCCCTGCATGTAAGTTCTTCTCTTGTGCATCATTGAACTTTTTGAGAGAATTTCATCTTGCAACGTGAAGAGGCAAAATATATTTTGTCTTTGGTATTTCCTTCGCTTTTTTACAACATGAAATTCTCTCACAAAATTGTTGCCTTGAAAAGTAACTCTTTAATATAATTATGAGGCAACACGTTGTTCTCCTTGATGTGCACTAAGCTCAAGTGGAGACACAATCCACCTATAAGAGAATATTTTTATTGTAAGGTGGATAGCAAAAATCTTTAAGATTTTTAATCATTAAAGTTTTTCTTTTTATCAGACTTGGTTTTGCACAAGATCAGCAGAATCCTGAAGACGAGGTCGATGAATTCTTGGGCAGCTCTATCGATGCAAGAAGTATTGAAAGGTTGTCACAAAAGTAGTTTTATTCTGAAAATTGATTAAAAAATTTACATTACCCAGGGTACATGTGGGATGTGTTTTACATTTGTCAGTGATGAAACTCTTGAGTTGTGATTTTGAAATAGATATTTCATCACCCTGACAATCTGGAAGAAATTTCAAATTTTTTTTCTTAATCCGGAAAAGTTGGAATATAGACCAAACGAACGCACCCTTAACATATGAATTTCTTGTTCAGTTTAAGACCTTAGCCAAGAAATATGAAAAAAGAGTAACTATAAACAATTTACGTTTCACCTTCTCTTGTGGAAGGCTTCATCAGAATGAATAGAATGTTAGATGGATTTAAATGCTGGTAACTGATTGAGCAGCAAAAGATTGCGAAGTTTCTACAAGCATCCATGTGATATGCTTTTCTAAAAATAATGTTTTTGCATTCATCTGAAGACCTTGTTAAACCATGGATCCTTACTTGTAATGTTTGCATTTATTTTGTGAAGATATCATTTTTTATTGTAATGGAGAAACACAAGCTCTGTTTAATTGAAAACTGTACATAATGACATTGTTTTGTAATAGCTAGACATGTTGAATCATGCCTCAGGTAGTAGTCTAGACTATCAGAAAAATTGTATTGAAGAATCTGAACCGACTTTGTCCAGGAAACAACTACAATTTCACTCACACTTACCTCTCTACAGACTGCGAAAGGACTATGTGCGACCAATCTTGCTGACTTTCAAAGAAAAGAAGAAAGAGGAACTGGTAAGTTTGATATTTTAAGAACAATATTATCGAAAAGTTTAATGCTGACATCAAGTGGTAAAGCCTCAAATCAGTTTAGGTTTTTTGTTGTATTGTAGATGTTTTTAGGTTGACATTCCATTTTTGAAAGGGACGGTTAAATTGATGCGTTGCAGGTTGCTGAACATTCATTATAAGTTAGTGTTTTTAACCAGTATTCTTCTCTTACAAAGTAACTGATTTACAGTTTGCCCCTCGTATATTTAGCTTGTAGATAATGAAACTTGCTGGTATCAGCTTAAATTTACTTAGGTCGGAAGGCATCAAATTGAGTTTTTACCTTTCTCTTTTTGTCTTTGTTGAGCTCTTGATTGTACTCGAGGCACATGTAATTCTACTGTTCTAGGGAAGATGGCATAGAAAGCAGAATGTACGATTTGTGCAACTTTATAGTTGTACGCAATAACTATTGTCAGCTATTATGGCTCAAGTTTCTTTTGAGACTTTTGGACATCTTGATGTTTAGTAAAATGCATTTTGGAGCACCGCACTGTCTTCTCATAAAGAAAATTTTTGCACTCGGCTTTCATTACACATGCAGAATGTCAAAGGACTTCATATTGTTTGAGCTAAATCAAGTTGAGTTAGCATAAATTTGTTTTATTTATTTTATTTCGGGACTTTCAAGTATGTGGCAATCGGCCCAACTCAGGCAAAGTCATAGCCTCTGCTTTTAAAACGGGCGTCCATGCTTTTGTTGACAAATTATGTGTTTATCTCGGATTATGTAATTGCCAATTATATATTTATCCTTATTTAAAGATAGTGAGTTAGTGATGTCTCTGTTGTTTTACAGTATTCCCAAGAGCGAGACCAGATGTTCAAGTCCTACACATCTTGTGTCTTTGTGATCTTTATTTTTATTGCCCTTGTTCAAATTACAGTCCTCCCAAGGTAAGTAAAAATTGGTGTCAACCATGGCTGGGTTTGATTGTTCGTATGTTTGTATAAGACATCTGAGTTTGCTATGATAAAATGCTAACATTTGAAACATTGATTTTCCAATTTTCACATGGTGGTCAATATTTACTAAAAGCTGCCGACCCTTAGTTTGTTATACATACTCTCCGGCACAATCTAGTTTCCCTGAAAGAAATTTCCAAAGCAACAGTTACTTTGTATTTAATGATTATGGTAGCAACTGAAGTTTTGGCTCTAGAAAAGAAGAGAAGGTAAATATCATGTTTAAATTATTATATGTTACAGAAGAACAAACTAACGTCATCTGTTTGTTGTTGTCGAATATCATCTGTTTCTTGTCGTCCAGTATCGTCTGCTCCTTGTTGTAAAGTTTCATTTGTTTCTCGTTGTGGAATGTGATCTGTTCCTTTTTGTCAAGCGTCATCTTTCCTAGTTGTCCAATCTCATCTGTTCCTTGTTTTCCAATATCATCT
>JAOBAT010128075.1:20617-35704 GCA_026413305.1 Hydrozoanthus tunicans
GCTTCTTGTTGTCGAACGTCATTTGTTTCTTGTTTTCGAATGTCATCTGTTCCTTTTTGTCGATTGTCATCTTTCCTAGTTGTCCAATCTCATCTGTTCCTTGTTGTCCAATATCATCTGCTTCTTGTTGTCGAACGTCATTTGTTTCTTGTTTTCGAATGTCATCTGTTCCTTTTTGTCGATTGTCATCTTTCCTTGTTGTCAAATCTCATCTGTTTCTTGTTGTCCAATATCATCTGCTTCTTTTTGTCGAATGTCATTTGTTTCTTGTTGTCAAATGCCATTTGTCCAATGTCACCTTTTTGTTTTTGTCCAATGTCACCTTTTTGTTTTTGTCCAATGTCATGTGTTCCTTGTTGTCCAATGTCATGTGTTCCTTGTTTTCCGATGCCATGTATTCCTTGTTGTCCAATTCCACCTGTTTGTTGTGCAATGTCATCTGTTTCTTGTTGTCCAATGTCGTCTGTTTCTTGTTGTCCAGTGTCATCTGTTCCTTTTGTCGAATGACATCTGTTCCTTAATGTCCAGTTTCAACTGTTCCTCGTTGTCCGTTGTCATCTATTCTTTGTTTTTCTCGTTACTTATTTACAGGTTAAACATTGTTTTTGCAGCTCTTGGACGACTCTTGCAGTTTTTGCTGTTTCTTTTGTTATCATTTCCATCATCTATCTTTTGGTGGTGGCAGAAAAGTTCAAGGTTTGTTTCGTTGTTGTTTCAGCAAGTCGATGTGTGCTATAAATGTATAAAATGATACTACTAATAACAATAATAGTCGGGTAAAGTGTCTTGCTCAAGGACACAACACAGTGGTCTGACCAGGGCTTGAACACTTGCCCCTACATTATGAGTCAAACAGGCTAACCGCTCGGCTACTGTGCCGCCGGTACTCAGACAAAGGAATGTAGTACGAAATGTCAGTTCCATTGAAATGTCAAGTGTTGGTTTCTGATGGTTTGTTCGTTATTTAGAAAGAGCTTTTACATTGTTTTTATGTTCTATTGTTTATCGAGTTATAAAATGATTGAGTTTTTTTATGTTCTAGACTCTGCCATCGCCTATAGTAAGATTGTCAGAAAAGATTTGCCAGTCACAGTTGGTCTGCCGATTTGTTGCATCGCTTCTTATTCTTACACTTTTCATTGCCGCCATTGGGAATATGGTGGTAAGTGTGAGATATTTCTCTAAATTTTTTCTACTAATATAATGATACAATCGTAATGTCAACCTCAAAAACATGTGACTCTCATATGACAGGAATCCTTGTTGCTTAGTATTTACCTGAGTTTTTTAGGATCCTTTCCAATACCAAAGCCAGTCTATCGGTCCAGGTTCGATTCCTGGTCTTGGACCTTCACTCAGGATCTTGAATTAACTGAGGAGAAGGTACTTTCTTCGTTAAATCGTTGGGCTTCGGAGTCTGTAATTGGGTTAATTTTTAAACCTGAATTTGATTTTCCGACTACCCAAGATTAGTGAAGGCTACAAAAAGAATAATTTGAATCACTTCCAGAATAGTACTCGTTCAAAAGAATTAAATCACAATGGTAAATTCTCCGCGAAGTTATTTTTTAAAAACCGGTAACAAATTCTTTAACAGAAATCACACCGGTCAAACTTTAATTTAGATATACTATACAGTTTGAAGATTTCACTTCAGTAGCACTTTAAGTAGACATTGAAGAGTGTTAAGTTTTTGGCTAACCGACTTCTCCTTACATTTTGTTTAACTTGTCTTGTTGCAGTTGAACTGTAAAATGGTCGATACGGAAATTGTGAAGTGTAACACCACCAATCAAACTGCACCAAAACTGGATCCATCCGGGTCTTACTGTGACTATCCTCAGGTAATCATGTGGTTATTAGCAATGATGTTTCAGAGAATTCTTTTATCAAAATCCTTTTAGTTTAACCCATTCATTTATAACAATTCCAGTAAATTATTTTTCGGTTCCAAGCACGTGCAAGCTTTCAAATATTCCTACTTTTCCTACTATTTCCTACTTTTTTTACCCTTCTCCTAGTATTCCTACTTTTGTCTTGAAATTCCTACTATTCCCTACTTTTTCCTACTTTTTATATGTCGCAATTTCAACAAATTGTGCTAGGTTGTATCATGCAGGAACAGGAAGTAAGCCTTGCAGGTGTTCAGGGTTAAAGCCTGGATCACATGTCGCAAGAAGATTTCTTGACGAACAAATGTTCACCTTGCATGTCCAGTCCAGAAAGCTCACACTCATACCAGCAGTGAAACGAGTCACAGGCAGACTAGAAGCAGTTCATCAGTACTTCTTCAAAGATCTTCTTCTTCTAAGCCCTCAGTTGTCCTACTTTTCTCCTACTCTTCCCCTCGAAATCCTTCTTTTGTCCTACTTTTAAAAGAATTTTGGTCCTAGTTTTCTCGTACTTTTTCACATGGGTATGCTTGAAAGCCTGCACTTGTCTACTTGTATTTTTTATGGGAGAACATTGTGTACTTTTAATGGATGCTCAAATTTAGTGTTCTCGCAAAATAATTATAATTCAATGAGACAATTAAGTAGAATATCCAGCATACATGACAGAGTTATAGCTCGTGTAATTGCAGTTGTACAAAGAATTACTGTTAATAGTTTTTCATGTTATCTGTCAGATGTCACCCGATACACTTTTGGAGAAAGAAGCCATCTTGGTTCACCAGCTAGATATATCAAATCCCTGTGTGTAGACCCTTTTTACGCAACAAATATGTTATATCAAGGAGCTGTGGACAGCACCACACTCAAAAATTTGTCTTTTTTTACATCAATATTTCTTTCGCAGTGGAAAGGCATTTGGCCAAAATGATAAACCAGATCGTGCTGCAAAAGTTTCGGTTAACTTTCTCTGTTTATTTAGAGTTGTGTTTTAGTACAGATAATAATCATACTACACCTAACAGTAGAGACCTTAAGCACAAGCTGTCCGTGTTTCCACGGAGGCCAACCGGAAATCAAATATCGGTAGTTGTCACGGAGGCTTTTCACCCCGTGACAATCACCACGGCCGCATGACGTGTGCAAGTACGTCTCAACTAACCATATTTGATTTCTGGTTGGCCTCCGCGGAAACATGGACACATTGTGCTTAAGGTCTCTATTATCACCGAATGTCCGATTTTAAAATAAACAATGTAGGAACTTCAAATGGTGCATTATGAATCTCAGGTTTTCCTTGTTCTGTTTTTGTTTTTCAGTACTACACATTCAGTGTAACGCTTGTAATGATAAGCTGTGCAGTCTTTCTGCAACTGAGTACAAGACACAAGCTGTTTCTCCTGTCCCTGATTGCAATGGTCTACTTAGTGGTTACCGAAGTGACACATAGAAGCCTGTTCATGCGACACGATGCCCTGCAGTATTGTGGGTAAGATTCTTTTAATAATAATAATAACTTTCTCCTCAAATGTGATTGGTGCCTAAATTGATGTTTTTTGGACTCTTGGTTGGATGTAATGGGAAACCTAAGATCGGACAATTACATAAGCCAATCGTATTAACTCCTTTCAGCTGAATCCACCAATCACAACATTGATTTAAATAACTTTAACAACTTAACAACTTACCCTTCAAAGCGGGGGTTTTATCCAAAATGGAGGATTTTTCAACTTAAGGCAATATCTATACTGAAGATACCAAATAAGAAATTGCAACTAAAAGCTTTCTTTATTCGGAAATTGTTCTGATTTGACTTATTGCTAACAGCACTTTATGTCATCGAATTCAGTCTGGCGGTAACCAGACTGCTATATGTCATCAAATCGGACTATAACCATTATTAATTAATCAATATAAAAACTTTTTGGCGCGTCGGCGATTAAGAACAGTAAAGTAATAATAAGGTTTCTTTGGAGGTCAAAGCGTTCACATATTTATTTATATACGTTGTATATAAAAGAGAAACTGGCTCTCTTAGAAGACTGAAAGTAATTATTAGTTTGCTGAGTTAGAAGTTGCTTGACTTCGTCTGATCTTGTCTCACTTTGCTGGTGTGGTATTTGTAGTTGTAAAAGCATCAGAAATGTAGTGGGTTTGTGATTGCTGCTCATTTTTTTTTCTTTCTCAGTTTCTCGCCTTTTCATTTAAGCTTATATAGACAGGGTACACGGGTTCATGACAAAGCTGAAAAGTTGTGGACATTTTTTTTCATTTTCCAGGTCTGTAAAGTCACGGGGTTTCGAATACTGTCTAAAAAGTCGTGGAAAATTGGTACAGTTTCGCTAAGATTGCACAAAATTTACGTAACGAACTAAAAACATTGTTCGTTTGCACAAATATCTCAAAGCAACAGCTGTTCTTCTCGCGTATATTGGCTAACACGGTAGAAAAGTTTAGTAGAGGGTTCTTTTACTGTGTTTTTGGCGATGAAAAAAAATATAACTCAGGTCATGGAATATTTAGAAAGATCATGGAAATGTCTTGGAAACTCATAGACTTCAGAACTTCAAAGAGAACGTTTACGCATTATAGATTCCACTGCCCAACCTTTAAACATATTAAGCAATTATTGCATAGTAAGACTGTTTTGCGAAACTTTATGACATTGCAGGTTGGAAGACACAGAATATGTCAAGTGGATCTACATCACCATTGCTTTGATACTGGTTTACATCGTAGTTCTCACATCTCATGGATATCTGGTAAGTACAGAATATCCGGCTCTCCACTAATTTAGGACAGTGTATCCCTCCACTTCTGTAGATTGGGACGGTGTATCACTTCCCTCCTATGACTCTGGGTAATGTATGACTCCACCTCTATAGATACTTTAGGGTAGTGTATCCCTCCACCTTTGTAGTTTGGGGTGGTATGTCTTTCCTCTCCTATGATTCTGGGTAGTGTATCATTCTTCTCCTGTGTTTTAGGACAGTTCATCACTCAACCCCTATTATTTTGAACAATTTTAAATAACTCCAACTTTATGGTTTAGATCAGTGTATCACTGAACTCCTATGTATTACTCCATCCCCATAATTTAAGAGAACTTCATAAGTTTGTGATTGTATTTCATTAAATGTTAAGCATACACAATACCTGAAGCTGTGGTAATTCACTCAACGGAAAAAGAGCAGAAAATGTGATCAGCAGTTGCGAGCCCCTAAGTTTTGACATAAACTATATTCCTTCATTCTTTAGCATGAACAGATTTCCAGACTTGATTTTCTTTGGAAGTTGCAGGTGAGTATTGTTTACTCATTTATCTCAAATATGAAACTACTCATCTGCAGGGAAAATTCAGGATTAGTAATGGTGGTAATACTTTGGTTATTTCTCTGATGATGCGGCAAAAACTTAGATTTTAGAAATAGAGTTTTAAAATCTTTTAGAAGCAGCATAAGGCAGCAATCGCGTACGCTCGTTTACTTTTATATATGGTGGTAATAGAACTAAGTGGAGTGCAATTTGGTCTGAAGTCATACTCGTGATTTCAATTTCAAGTCACAAATATGGTTTCAGACCAGAATTTCATGATGCGAAGTTCAGTTACCATTTAAAGATATCCATTATGAAATCAATGAGCTTAGTGTAATTCATTTTCCTTGTTCCATTTGCATATTGTAATTTGGTGGATTCTGATTGGCTATTGTAGCCGCCTCTGTACGGTGATTGGTTATTTAAAAGAGAGCAATTATAAGCACAAATGAGTGCAATTACAATCGAAAAGAGTGTGAATGCAAAGGTTAATGCTAAAACTATGAAGTTGAGATTAGATCAATTTAAATCAGTTGCAAGTGATTTCAAAATGGACATAGAAATTCATAACTTAGAAATTGTACTAAATCTCAAAATCGCACTAACTGCGCATGAAGCCCAGCTCTACTGTCTCTAATTTTTCCAAACTCTTGTACGTGATCCAGGCGACTGAAGAGAAAGGCGAAATGGAGCAGCTTAGAGAGTACAACAAGAAACTACTCTACAACATTCTCCCAGATCACGTTGCAAGGCACTTTCTCCTCCAAAGAAACAAGAAAAACAACGTAAGTTGCTTGAAGAAAGCGCGTAACAATTATACTGCAAAATGTTAATAAGCTTGACAAGCAAAGGGAAGCAGAGAAAAGGCTCTGTGTAAATGCAGTATGGAGCGTGAAGTTCTGCTTTGTAGTGATAAACTTAAAACCTTGATGTTACTAATTTTAGCGGCTAGTAATGTTAGCAATTTTGAGAAAGTCGCTAATATTTAGTACTCGCTAAATATAGTTGGCACCAACCTGCTACCTACTACCCCCTCCCTCCGCGTAATATAGAAACACTTTGAAAATGCATTTCAAAATTTGTTGAACGTTAGGCTTGATTGTTGTTATGTTTCACGACTTCTACATCATCTACACTTTGAACAACATTGAGTTCCTGAATATGTAATTTCACTTGACAAACGCTCAATGAAAATTCTTAAAATCGCTAAAATTAGTTGTTGCTTACTTTTTCTTTAGCAAAATCGCTAAATTTAGTAGTCGCTAAAAACAGTAACCTCAAGGCACTCTATATTTGAGCTTGTATTGAAGTCAATAAGTTCAAATTTCAATACTTTTCTTCTTGACGTCCTGTAAGCGTAGGTTAAGTCAAACACGCGTTTGTATAACACTGTAACAAGCCGTCTAACAGATTTAGTTCTACGCGACCCCATGCCCCACTAGGGACCAAAGGGACTGAGAGAAAAAGATATATATATATATACAGTGGAATCCTGGTTTAACGATCTTCGGTTTAACGATATTCCCGGTATAACGATAAAAATTCGTTTCCCAGGCAAAAGTTTTAGTAAAATGTATGGGGCAGAACCCCGGTTTAACGATATTCGGTTTAACGATATTCCCAGTTTAACGATGGGGATTTGTTTCCCGAGAGCAAAGCCTTTCCCGGTATAACAATAAAATCAACATGATAGACCACAGGAAATGCTGGTTTTATAACAAAACAAACTTTAATTAATAAACCTCAATGCCGGGATTCCACTGTACGTGAGGTTGTGTGACCAGTGCGTAGTCAGAGTGCTCGATGTTTGAAACAGAGCTGTAATAATCATAGAGAACGACGACTAGAGACACAATTTGGTAGCGACTCTGAGTTTCATGTTAGTTGTACAATCGTCAGGCTAGGGTCAGGCTATATGTATATATATATGGGCCTTTAAGTCCATGCAATAGAGGATTTAGTTTTAGAAGAGGGTGGTTTGTTTTACTTTAATGGATTTCTGAAAGGATTCTCCTTATTGTGACCTTCCGCTGTATATATAGTTTACTCCGACGAAGGGCCCGAAAGTAACAACACCTTAAGAACTTTCGACGGCAGTGACTTAAAACAATCAAAGTTTGAGTTGATTGCAAAGTAGCTACGAAATTTGAGCTAATTCTTTATGGTAATTCTTATATCAAGAAAGGTTGCTAGTCATCTAAGGTTTTAATAACTCACACGATTCTGTTTCACTACATTTACAGGAGCTATTCTACCAGTCGTGCAACGTTGTCGCCGTCATGTTTTCGAATATCTGCAATTTTTCCGATTTCTATACGGAGTTAGATGCTAACGGAGAAGGAGTTGAATGCTTGAGGCTACTAAACGAAATTCTTGTTGACTTTGATGAGGTTTGTTTCCCCAGAAACTTGCTACAGACTCTGGATAGTTTTAAGTGCTGTGAATTATATACAAGGACTCTCGGAAAGAACTTTTTTTATACATCACTCTACCGAATTTATTCAAAAAAGCGTCCTGGGCGCTAATTAAACTTTTTGCTTTTTTGGTGAGGGCTTCTTCGAGGTGGGCGCTAATTTATTTTTCACGAGTTTCCACAAGTAGCAATTTTATTTTGTGTGAACATAATGATAAAGGCTTAACAATTTCACACTGTGGCCACATGATGAAACCGTTGCATGCAATGTTGGAGGAGTAAGATCGGTTTCTACTTCGCGCAACGTTGCGTCTCAAAGCTGGCTGCACGGTGCATTTCTCCCATTGCGCGCAACGTTGCATGCAATGTTGCAGGAGTAAGATCGGTTTCTGCTTCGCGCAACGTTGCGTCTCAAAGCTGGCTGCACGGTGCATTTCTCCCATTGCGCGCAATGTTGCATGTAATGTTGCAGGAGTAAGATCGGTTTCTACTTCGCGCAACGTTGCGTCTCAAAGCTGGCTGCACGGTGCATTTCTCCCATTGCGCGCAATGTTGCATGCAATGTTGCAGGAGTAAGATTGGTTTCTACTTTGCGCAACATTGCGTCTCAAAGCTGGCTGCACGGTGCAATTCTCCCATTGCGCGCAACGTTGCATGCAATGTTGCAGGAGAAAGATCGGTTTCTACTTCGTGCAACGTTGCGTCTCAAAGCTGGCTGCACGGTGCAATTCTCCCATTGCGCGCAACGTTGCATGCAATGTTGCAGGAGTAAAATCGGTTTCTGCTTCGCAAAACGTTGTGTCTCAAAGCTGGCTGCACGGTGCAATTCTCCCATTATGCGCAATGTTGCATGCAATGTTGCAGGAGTAAGATCGGTTTCTACTTCGCAAAACGCTGGCTGCAAGGTTCAATTCTCCTATTGCGCGCAACGTTGCACGCAATGTTGCACCGTGTACTGAGCCACGGCTTTAAGCTGAAATCAGTTTTAAAAATATAATTTGTGTATGATGATCACATCCATCGCGATCCCAACCGACTAGAGTCAGGATGCAAATTAGTTTTAACTACCTGTTTTACAACTTGGTATTTGGTTTTAAGTAATTAGTTGATTATTTTGTTGTATTGAAAACTGATGTTTACTTAATAAGTAATTTTTCTTTGCAGCTATTATCCGAGGAAAGGTTCAACTGTGTAGAAAAGATTAAAACTATCGGCGAGACTTACATGGCAGCATCTGGAATAAAACCTGAATCACGGGTAAGTTCTCTGACAAATAGGTTCTTATCACTTCTACTCTTTTTTGCTGTGTTTTAGAAAGCGTGTCTTTGTTTGATTCTAGAATTTTACTTTGTCTGCTTGAATTTCGCTTTCCTAGAAGTCATGCTTCGCTTCAACGTCTTGAACTTGAGTGCCAGTTTCTTTATTTCTGATACTTTTTGAAAGTCGAACAAATAAATTTTGACCGGCTTTATGCATGCAATGCCCACCCTCGATCGAGCTCTCGTTAAATGGTTTAAATAGATGGTGTTACATGGCCACGCGGAGTCACTCATGAGATATTTTTTCAACACTCAAAGATAAAATTCGTATCTCTAAGCAGCCATGTAATTTTTTTTTATCACATACTTAGTGAGAAGTAAACATAATTTCCACAGCAGACGAAAATAGTATTAACAATTTGTTTCATATGCGGAAAAGTTTCATATCGGTCTTACGTGATGATATGGAAATAGTGCGTTCTGATTGGCTGTTTTTTATATCACAACGTGTGATTGATATGGGTTGCTGATACGCTCTATAATTCACCGATCTACTATGTAAATATTGAACTAAGTATGTGATAAAAACCGATACCGAACTCTTTATACAAGAAAGGCTCAACGTTGTCATCATCATCATCATCATTATCATCGCCATCATCATCGTCACCATCAACACCATCATCATCGCCATCACCTTCATCATTATCATCGTCACTAACCACCATCATCACTGTGAACATCATCATCGTCACCATCACCATCATCATCACCACAATCATCACCACCATCATCATTATCATCGTCACCATCATCATCATCATCATCATGATATTGATGATCATAACAATAATGATATTAATATTAATGGTGATAACAAATAATGATTATAGTAGTAAAAACTACTAGTAAGAAAAAAGGTTTGACTGCACCATTTTTTGGTGTCACCTGGGATACAAGTGTTGGTCATCGTCTTACAGCCTTGCACAGTTCGCAGTTCTTCTAGGAAAAGCAAAAACAAAATGTTGCTTGGTAGACTGAACCAATTTTCACACATTTGCAGGAGAAACTCGAAACGTTGGACCACGTGGCGACTCTTGCCGACTTTGCAATGGCGATGAAGAAGAAACTAAGAGATATAAATCTTCATTCCTTTAACAATTTTGAAATGAAAATCGGTAGGTAGAAGAAATTGTACTAACATACAACTGGCGGTATGTCAAAATAAAGGCTAGAAACTGTTCGCCAAAACAGAAAGCTACTGGCCACTATAGAATTAAAAGAAAACACCAAATCCAGCGAGTTTTTTTATCGGGTATCTCAAATTACCACAGTATATATTAACCTGAAGTCTGTGTAATTACAGAACACAGATCTATTCTCTGATTCACAGAAGCTAGTAATAGCCGTTGTATTTGCCGAGCGGAGACTGGCGTCTGCACACAGGTTAAGATATATCTAAAGTTTTAAATTCATTTTAGAAAAGGCCCCTGCTTTACAGGGTTGTCAAGTTGCCTTAGTGATTGGAATCAATGTTATGATTGGCGGATTTAGTTGAAAGGCCTTAAGATGATTGGCTCATGCTGTCCAGTTACAGGCGTCAGATTCCAGTCAACTGTCCGATTACAGCGTTGCAGATTAGTTTATGCAAAACGCATTAATTTATGCATTTTGAGGAAATGGTGATTTTAGCAAATATCTATGAAATAGATAAAGTAAGAAAGTTTTCCGAGGTACCTTACATAACGTGTTTTTCGCAACTTCATAGGTTTGAATTTTGGTCCGGTCGTGGCAGGTGTAATCGGTGCTCATAAACCACAGTACGACATTTGGGGCGATATTGTGAACGTTGCAAGCCGGATGTACAGCACAGGGAGACCAGGCTACGTTCAGGTCACGCAAAATATCTACAATATTCTGTCTAAACGCGGATACACGTTTGAGTGCCGAGGGCTTGTCGCTGTAAAGGGCAAAGGCAAAATGGTGACCTACTGGCTGACAGGAAAAGAAGGAGAGGAATAAATTACAACCGTATCCATCTTGTCTACCCTTTAGCCTCTTGATTTGCATCTGACTGGTCAGCGGTATTCCTGAGCTAACTTGGTTCTTAATTGAAGACTTGAGGTGAACAACCCGAGAAAAGATGCGGACAGGACTGAAAGCAGACATTAAGAATAGTTTCTCCTTGTACCGCTGATAAAAACATTTCTCATCTTTGAGAAACGTAGAGCTCTGCCGTAAGAAAGCTCGCTATAATCTTTCAAGGTGGTTTAAAATTTACCTGAAGGCAATTTTTGAATCTCTAAATGGTAATCGTTTGAGAATCAAACGTGTACTGTAGTTGTCAACTTTTCGTCGTCTTTGGGGTTTTAGACACTAGCGGGAGCTCTGGTAGAAGCTGGTAAAGAAAGAAAAAGATATTTTATCGAGTTTTTACCGATTATATAGATCGAAGTTCTTTAACACAACAGAAAGTATAGGGACGTTGGTCGATAAATTGTCTCCATTTATGTTAGTGGCTTTGTAGTAGCTGTTGGTAAGAACAAAGACGCATTTTTTTTCTTCTTCCAAATGTTCACAATCGCGTTGGGCTTTTTCCCCGTTGTTTTTAGTACTCTAAAATATCGAGTAAGTACATTTGCTTCATCAGTTGTGTTCAAGAGAAAGCAAAGCCAAGTTCTATTTATATCTTGGGGAGGGGTGCGTTGTACATAACTTGTCACAAGTGATGAGAAATCCATCATCTTTTTATGATGTTCAGGGTATGTTGTATTGCGCTATTCGACAAATTTGTACATTGTTTTTATTAGATGAATTATTTATTGTAATATAATTTCAAAGTATTTTATGGAACACCAAACAATTGGATCGGTGACCTCAAAAAGACGTCACGTTCATTTTTTATCTGCATAAAATATGAGGTCTTGTCTGAAACATTTGTATGCTATGGCATCTTGTGAGGGCTGTAAATTTGAATAGTGGAAGACCGAATGCAACAAGTTTGCGATTGTTATATACATGATGTATGGCAAAGTAGAACTGTAAATAGTAGTTTCTAGGCCGAAGAAGAACAATTGAACAATGAACTCATATATAATATATAAATGATTACAGGGAAAAATTGGTATTTCATCTAGCTGTTAAATTCGAACAGACAATATGATTTTTGTTTGTATTTGATGGAATGAACTCTGTGCTGAACAATCTGGACTGACGTGTTTCATACGTAAACGTTTGCTTCAGAATTTGACTGGTTGGTTATTAGAATAGTAAAGAAATGTAATTACGAAGTTCTTGCGTAGAATGCACGTGGACTATGATTAGAAACGTGTATTCCTTGAAAGGGTTGTCCCTAAATTCTAGAGTAGCTGGGAAACGACAAAGGTAGCCGGTCATTGTGACCGAAGAAAGCTGACTGGTTTTTAAAAACAACTATTTGCTTTCAAAAGTAGCCATAAACTTGGTTAGATAATAAGTTTCGCTGTTAGTAGTAACTCTGATTAGACATTGGCTTGCTAGGCGATGTAGGCCTTTTTCTGTGCTATTTTTACATGGTCTTGATTAATGCAACTTGATTTACTGTTGATACTCATTGACCAACAGCGATGAAAGTAATAAATTGAAATTTGTCTCGACTTGCTATGACATGTAAGATAGGGCTCACACGGTCATGAAAAGTCGAAGGAGTTTGAAAATGCATTTTCCTTGCCTGATTTAGGAAGTATGGCCAAGGTCATGCAATTTTATTATTGGTTGTGGTTTTGTTTGAGAAAACGTATTGTCGTGAACAGAACACGCGACATATTAAGATAAAAACACGCAAACACCTGGATATATTTCGACAGGGTTTAGTTTTGCTCAGGTTCTCTAAGTTTACAAGGTCGTCCTGCTCGCTCGCTCTCACACACTCACTAGCTCTAGCAAACCCGATTCAAATTACTTTTCAGTATTTCCCTTTTTGTGACGTCCCTAACCGCTGTCAATTTGTGCATTACAATCTTTTCCGCTAGGGTAATGTGCTATTCTTTATAAAACAGATGTCAGCTTGTACAACAACAACAACTTCATTCACACTCGTTATTGCCAGGGAAAATGGCAAGCATATATAAAAAATAAGAAATTTACAGATTGAAGAGTGAAGGCCACTTGTATATAACCATAAGGGCTAATCAAGACAAGTGGCCACTATCAAATTACTCAGTCTCTAAAATAATATAAACCACAGCTTCTATCAGTATGCTCTTAAAACTAACTTAGTGATGAATTCGTATTGAACTGATTAGTTTGTTTTTTTAAGTGCTTGCTCTAAAATTAAGAAATTTGCACTGTTTGTTAGTGGCCAGAAGATGTATTTGGCTTGTTTTGTGGATGGCACTACTTTTTTCAATAGTTTAGCAACGTACCGGACATGGATAATCTGGTTTGAGCTATGTTAAGAGACACAAGAAACACCAAGTTGCTTTTTCTTTTATTCAAATAGTGTAATAGTCAGACAACTTTAACATAATCTGAAACAAAAGACAAAAACTAATTACTTCCATAAACAATGATACAAGATAAACATCAGTTCTACGACCATTCTTCACGCCATTATGCTGCATCAAATGAGAATAATTAACAAAGAACCTTGCGTGTGCCAGACTAAATTACTATAGCTGATAAGGGATTCAATAAAAGGAAATTCAATAAAAAGTTATCTGACTGACACAAGCAATACTCTCAACTTAAAATTACAATTGAATTGTCAACGAACCACTTGAGCGTGCAGTAAATTAAAGTTTGGATTGTTTTCACCCTATCAATTAAAAGACAATATTTTAAAGTCAAAACCTCCAGATAAATTTGTAATTGAGTAACAGGTGATAAGGGCAACAGTCCTGGTGATAGCTTCGAGACTTAAATAATATCTGTCTTGTAGAAAACCGCTGGACTCTTCATCAAAAGGGACAACAAATGTGAGAGAAAACACCAGCTAATAATTTTGTCAGTAAGCCAATGGTGAATGGGCCAGCAGTCTTGGTAGAAGCAAAGCAATTTAATGGAGACCGTAGTAACACTGGAACATCTTGTAGACAACCACTCTTCACAATAGCCATCAAGTCAACTTCAATTTATCTGTACTTAATTCACTTTCCACAGTTCAAAGGCAATGTCTGTTCACTATGCCCAAAGTAGACTGAAACCAAATAAAAATAGGTCAGATCTGTATGTATATGTCATCTGTATTAGCTTGTATATTGATCTGTATATAGATGTCATCTGTGTTAGCTTCTATATTTCTGTATCTGTATGTCAAGAAAGTTTGAGTGTCTGATTAAGCTTCAGAAACTATAAGCCAATTCTTGATAACATTCAAAAATTGATAGCTTAAATCTTTGCTGTAGGCAATTTTGTTATTCGAGCAATAACTTTCATACTTATATCTGCTAGGACAGAGAGGTAATGTTGAAATCCAGCACTCTAAAAACTTCCTACAGCAAAGATTTAAAACTATCAGCTTTGATGATCAAAGATAACTTTTGGAATTACTTATGCGGAAACGCTGAACAGCTTCACGAAAATTAGACATGTTGATAAAATGAAAGAAAAATATGCAACAGCCTTTCACAGTTCTACATTCCTTAAATTTGATTAGTTCCTCTTCTAAACCCAACCTTTCTGTGCACCAACTTTAGGTGAAAAACATTGTCTATCCTAAATGAGTAAAGAAAGAGAGAGAGCTACCTCAAAAGAGTTGGCTCTGGCATTCCTGGTTCTGCTCCCTTCTTTAAACCTGAAAAAAAAAACAAATGTAAATCTTTCTTAAAGATATAAATGCAACTTTGCATTACCATAACCCTTCAGTCTATATGTTTTAAACACTACGAGATAAGCGTACATATCTCAACTGGAACAATAATAATTTTAATGATAGAGTTGACAGCAGTTTGCTAGTTGGGAAATGTATTGCCTTTTATTGACTCTATTTTACATGATTGTTTTGGCTTAGTTTGTATTTGGTTGCCATACAGGATTTGTTCTCCATAAATCTTACAAGTTATAATTTAAGAGTTAAGGAATTTAGCATTCCTAGATTTAACTCCATAACCTATGGTAAGCACTCCCTTAGATATTTAGGGCCTGTATTGTGGGCTAAGATTCCCAGCAATATTAGACAGTCACTTACACTTAAAGTTTTCAAGAAGGCTGTTAGGGGATTGGATCTGGG
>JAOBAT010128076.1:0-12703 GCA_026413305.1 Hydrozoanthus tunicans
GTACATCTGTTCCCACCCCTCCCTCCCAAATCTTTTCCACAGGGAGGAGGGGTGGGAACAGATGTACACAGGCTACTTTTTAGTAGACACCTATTTAAAACAGTCACCTATCTGACGCAAACACCTCTGCAATATTGACACTTTTTTGTAGATGCCTATTTTGTTCGATACCTCTGTAATGTTGACACCTTTTTTAGTAGACACCTATTTTGCACAGACACCTCTGCAATATTGACATTCTTTTAGTAGACATCTATCTGTGACAGCCACCAACCTCATGCAGTCAATACTGCAGTATTGAAACCTATAAGCAGACATCTATCTAAACAGCCTCTTATTGCATGCAGACACTTCTCAGAACAGACACTAACCTAACATGAAAACCTGTAAATATGACCAGTTTACCTGGCCTTTACAGACACCTCTACTGCAGTACAGACACATTTGTAATAAAAGCCCATTTAATGTTAACACCTCACATAAACAATGTTATCCAATATGACCATCTCTCAAAGATAGATGCTGTTCTCATGGGGACACCTTCCTGATACAAATTTTTTTATGCCAAATAGATTGCCTTCATAACAACTTAAAAGATATCTAAACTTAAAATAAGGACATCCCTCTAACGCTGACACCATTCTCATGCAAACACTTAATCTGCATTATGGACACCAACCTAACAGCAAAACATCTGCAACACCCTCACCTTTGTAATTTGGACTAATCAATTTGTGGATGAAAAAAGCTACCAAAATTTTGAAATAACTTATTTTATGGTTTCTCCACTCTTTCCTTATGCTATTTTTTTTCAATAGGTTATACCATTCTTTTCTGTTTTGTAATTTGTAGCTAATAAGTTAATAAGTTATTCATCATCAAAAGTCTAGGGTACACTTTTTGTAAAAAGAAGAATGGACTGGTCAAATCAGGAGAACAAAAAACAAACCCCTATCCTGCTCAAAACGATTTAATGTAAACTAAAATAATCATTGTGCTAACTTTATAACCATGCACTGTTTGAAAACCTACAAAGTGACCATTCATTAAATATTTGTCTTAAAAAGTACATTCTGAAGATGTCCATGATTCAGCAAATTTTACAACTCTGTGTTTAATTTTTAAATTTAGCAGGATAAAGGTTGATAACAAGTTACAAGTAAAAGTAGAACAATGCCAGCACATTTCCTTTGAGGGGCTAAAAGCGACAGAGTCTTTGTGTTGTCTTCAAACTTATCTCTGAATAAAAAGTCCCAAAAGGATGCACCTTATCAACATACAAGTCCTGAAATTCGAGTGTTATGTTGTGCTAACCTTTAGAATAGGGACAGGGCTTGGGTTTTGTGAACTGTTTGATGGTGTCTGTAACTGAATTGCTATCTGCTGCAACTCCTCCACCCCTTCAGCAGACAAATCACATTTGTGTTCCACCAAGGAGCGGTAAAAATGTACTGCAAACAAAACAAACAGAATACATACAGGAACAAGTACCACAGAAGCAGCAATGGCTGCCTCATGACTGTAGTTCCAGAATTTCACCCATGCAAGAATTGCGATCTCTGCCAGAAACAAAAGAGTACCAAGCCCTGTTGAGAAGATCCATGCCATCTCTATGAATGTGTGTAGCTTTTCATGTGGTGAATCTTTGATTGTGCGGGAAACTTTCTCTTGCATGTTTGAAACACTCTCAATGTTTGGAAGGATACATACAGAGATCATGAGAGCAAACACATGAACTGAGATAAGGACTGTTGTTGTTACGCTGAATGCAATGAGTAAAGACTGGGGAATTTTATCATCTAGTTGTATTTCAACCATAGCGACCTAAAAAAGAGAAAACATAGTTTTACACACCCTTTCAGTCCTAACCAATTATCAACATCTAATCTCTCTCTTCTTTGCTTTGGGCTAAATAAGGTAATATTTAGTCTCTAAACTAATGGCTTAATCAAACAAAGGAAACTAGTAGTAAGTTAAAAGCAAAGCTGTTTTAAAAGAACTATAATAAAAAGTCATCATGTAGATCATACATTACTTAATCATTCTTTTATTTGTTTTGAGGATCCTAGTTAACAAAAGCATGTTAAGCGATAATGCATCAACCCTTGTTAAGCAGATTATCTAAATCTACAATTTCTCTTGCATTATAGTTCTTTATTTAAAAATTTCACCAACTTACAACAATAGCATTGTTTGGACTCATTTTTAGCTAAAATCTTGTAACCTACCATGTTTCCATATTAATCTAACATATTGCATAAATTTGAGGTTCTACATCATTAAAATATTGGGGATCACCAGCCGCCATAAAAACTTCAGCCCTCCCTAACACAAGTGGCATTTGGGATCAACAAAAACCATTGTTATATATTTTGTTATATTTCCTATATATGCAATTTCTGACCTCCACCTCCCCCTCCAAAGAATGATGTTTAATTTTCAAGGTTATGATAATTATGAGTCGCTGCTAGTTACTACTCCTCTATTGGACATTACGGTTCAAGTAAGGCTTAACTTTAGGTTTAAGGGGAGGGTAGGTGCATCAATCATTATTCTGAGATGTTTTGCTATCCTTTTTCAACCTACTGATCTTACTATTTAAATTATCACAAATATTTTTCATTATATATTTCTTTTTTATTTGTTATCATAATTTAAAATAATAAAATTATAAAATAATATAGTTGATACAATGATTTATTTGACCACTTTGTAAATTTATCAGGCAGGCAGAAAGTTTGTTGAGAGAGCAGGTGATCATAAGGAGGGGAGGAGGGGGGGGGTGAGCAGAATCTCCTGTCTCCAGTACTCCTATATCCTACCTGCTATACCTTCATAACCCTATATCTCCTGTCTAACACCCTTTCTGACATTTTTCTTGTGTCCCAATGTTGCTAATTATTCCACTCTTCAATATCCAATGATCATAGAACCTACTTATCTGAGACTGATACAGATTTTATGAAATCGAGATAAACCTGGTTTCTAAAGATAAAAGCTAATTTGAGCTGAAATTATTATTACCAAAGTAGACCCTATCATAATCATAATAGTAAATTATACATAAAACTTATTTTTCCACTTCTGACTCACTCAACTGCAAAAATTGATAGTTCGAATGTCTTTTCACAAAAATTGGTTTGAATTAAAGTTCCCCAGAGGGTGCTTTGTCTGTTGGTTTGATAGGGGTACTCATCAACATTTTCGGGGTCAAAACCTGCAATTTATATTAGTATATTTAGGGGTTTTCAGAGAAGAACTTATAGAAAACAGTGTTTTGGGGGGTTGAAAAAACAAGCAAAACATGGCTTTTCCTGCAGTTTTCACCTGCCTTTTTCAAAATTGGTGTTTTGAGGTATATTTTAGGGTTGAAAATTTTTATACCTTGACTACTTTTTTTCAAATTTCCCAATGTTCATCCCTCTTCTTTTTACCCTCAAATATCTGCCCCTATACATCCTCCCTCCCAGGATTGCCCCCTTTCTGAAGTTTTTAACAGCAAATAATTTTCAATTTCTGTATTTGTAAATGGCTTGCTTGCTGGTGCTAGTTTTACCATTACAGTTAAAGATTGCTGTGTGTGTAGGCTAGCGGATCCCAGCATACTTCAGCTCAGATACATACATTAATTTAATGCTTTAATAAAGCGATACTCTGAATCAGAGGCAACCTCAAATAACACACAATTTGTTCATCAAGAACAACACAGCAGCTTTTGTAGTGGAATTTGGCCAATGATGAAAAACCAGGAGTTCATGCATGCTAATAGTGTAGAGACAGCCAGTAAAATGGCCTTAAGGCTTCATGAAGCAGAAGGAACTTTGAACCAATAGGATAGATATAGGATATAGAAATAAAAATAAATAACGAAAAAAGTATACAAATATGAATATCGGACATAGCATCCTGAATAGTTGTAATACTTCGAGGACTAAAATGAGGAAGCAAGTACTTAAGAACCTTAAAAATAGTTTGTGCCTGAATGTTAGCAGCTGTGGGGAACTGTTTGGGCCTCGTCAGAAAGTCGACATAGCTAACAAGCAGGATCGAACTCCCATATATAAATCTAGCTATAGATATAAACAAGAATGAGAGCATTATGTGCTTTGGTAATCAATCCAATCCAAGTTTATTTTCTTCTGAGCCAAGGCCTTAATACCATTTTACTGGCTGTCTCCATATCAATTATCATTATTAACTACATTAGCACTGCTGTATTTCTAAACTATATATTTGCATGTTCAGCTTCCGCGATATATACACCTGAGTTACACCATTCACATTTCAACCTAATTTCTCAGTAAACCAATAAGCGCTTCAAAGTTTATTATCTAGTTTTATAGTTACCATGGCAAATCCGGACATCAAAGCTGAAGTGCGGCTTGAAGCCTTGAGTTTTCCCCTAGTAAGGTAAAGCCTCTTCCATTTCAAGTTGTCATCTGACAACACAGTTGAGTTCTGAACACCCTGCCTCATGTCGCTTAATTTTATGATTGTTCAAACTATAACTTCAACGTTGGTCTTAAATTGAATATATCAGTGTGTTTTTGACACGTTCTAGTGTAAAAGCATGTCTTCAGGAGCGAAAGAATGGCGGCATTTCCAAAATGAAAATGTGCAAGTATTTACAAACAGCTTGAGATTATTGGTAGATGCCGCTGAGACAACCACAGGCAGCCCAGACTTACAACTAAATTTTTCAAAACTTTGCACTTTTTAAAATTAAAATCCGTGATCTTTCTGCAATGACCCGTTGTAGTTTGAGCAATCTTACTCCGTCTTGTAGTCATGCTGTGCCGAATATATGTCGGGTTTCAAGTTAAGGATGGTCCTATATAGCTTTAGTGATGAGACAAAATGAAATATTAGCCATGTTCACGCCTCGGCAGACTAACAACCCTTGAAAAGTTAACAACAACTATTCACCTGTAAAAAGTGATTTTTTACATATACTGATACAATATGTCTGGTAAAATCGGCCGCTGGATCCGGCGCGGACTCCTATTTTCAAAAAATCCTGAGGCGGCATTTCTTAGGGGTTGTTAAATGAAATCCTGTGTTTATCATAAACCAAGAGCCTGGTATTTTCAAGGGTTGAAAATCGCGAAGCTACTGGACTGCTTGCGGTCCGTGTTTTAGCAATCGTGCGTAAACAAGAAGTCAAGACAAAAGTTCTTAGGCGAACGTCCTATTACGCGCGCGCCATTATTTACTGCACATCACGTTCAGCGCAACACAAGGAGACTTAGCACCGATCCGCTAGATAAATAGGAAAAACGTCAATTTTCAATTAGTACTTTTTACTTAAATTTTCGAACCGAGAGGTACTTTTAATGGTTGAAAATGTTTTTACTTTGGTATTTTCTAGGGTATTTTGGAGGACTTTTCCGACGGTTATCCCTACCCTTTCAACCCCGAATTTAGAAATGTCATTGCCTCCACTAATATTATGTCACTCGCAGACAATAACAACCTCGCAATGAGGCCGGCTCACATTATCACGTGCACCGGAATCAAGGTCAAATTTGGTGCGCACCGCCGCCGGAAGTCAGCAACTGACTAGAAAAACGCGTGAAAGAGACGATATTTCTAACACTGAGATTTTATTAGCTCGGCGAAGGGCCTTGGGAAAATGGAAGTAAAAGCCGTGTTAGTCCTCCTAGATTTTTTTATATGTATTTACACTGCCCCTACTCCTAATGTGCAGGTAAGTCCCGAGTTTCTAGTATTTTGAATTATGGATTTATATAGAATGACTGCATTCGTGAAGCGCGTCGTGATATTTTCCCACAGGATTATTTAATGAGGTTTGGCTACATTCAAGCACCAAACACAAAAACAGGACAGATTCGTTCGCGGCACGATCTCGTGACGGCATTGAAGCAATTTCAGCGGTTTGCTAATATTGAAGTAACTGGAGTCTTTGATGATGCTACAAAGCGAAAAATGCAACAACCACGGTGCGGCCTTCCCGATGTGATTGGAAGCTCTGACAATGCTAGACGAAAGCGAAGATATGCTCTTCAAGGTAGTAGGTGGCAAAAAACTGCTCTTACTTACAGGTTTGATAACTTTGGGGAAGACCTGAGCACGCTTGATGTTAAAAGGGCTTTTCAAAAGGCGAAGATGCTATGGAGTAATGCAGCCAAAATCACGCTTACGGAAGTGCCGTCCAACCCAGATATTGTGGTAAAGTTCGCTAAAGGTGACCACGGCGATGGCGACCCGTTTGATGGGCCTGGTGGGACGCTAGCTCATGCTTTTTTCCCACAGTACGGCGGCCATCTCCATTTTGATGACTCAGAGACATACACGGTCGACAACAGAAAACCTGGGGCAACTGATTTGCTGCAGGTACGCAACTCAATTATCTCTTTCAGCACCTAATTAGTGCGCGACCGGTTAACACTAATCCATATTATCGTAATTTGACCGACTGGCTATAAAATTTTAAGACGTATACACTAACAAGTATTATATTTTTTCGAATCTTCATCACACTACAAGATCTAAACTGGAGACTGGATAAGAAATGAAAACTGGATAGTTTTGCGGAAAAGGTTGTTAACAGTTTTTCTGTTTTCTTTTTGCTTAATAATTGTGTTTTTGTTTGAGTCAGCTGATCTGAAACTCTAACATCAGATTTCTGTTAATTTGAAAGTCATTGTTTTAACTAGAGGTTAAATAATTAGTTTATTTAGTCCCACTTTTTCCGCCATGAGTCGGTTATTTCGCCGGATCCTAACAGTTATTTGCGTTTTCATAACTCGCGCGCATATTCAAACAATTCGATCGGGTCTGACGCCGTTTGTGTAAAATAGTATTCAACAACTGTGTGTTTTAGAATCAAGAAATCGTACCTACTGAGAAATCCAAAAACTAAAAATGAAAGACAAATAGAAAATGAATTGTATTTCAGTAAAGCAACATGAAAAGTGTTTAATTTATAATCTCGTTAGTCAGTGAGCTGGTCGCTTAGTCCAGGTGCTCGGCATATCAACTGATAAACTATATGATATGGTTCCACGTGAGTATTTTTGTTTTAAATTTTAAGGCAATGTTTGTTTTAGATAAACATTTTGCTACCGTAAATGGCCACACAAGTGCGAAGCAGGACTAATAAAAGGTTACAGGTATAGATACAATCTCAAAGAACAATATCAACCATCAATTAATATTCGAAAATGCTGACATCTGTTCCTCTTGTATGTTACTTCTGGCATATTTGACATCAGATAAGCTTGCGTGAAAGCAGATATCGATCGTATGGTTTAAAAAAAGACTTGTCAAATTTTCGTGACTAAACTCAGTTATCATGCAAATTAAGCAGGAAAGTGAAAAACTAAACTGAGCTTTGGTGTAAAGCGCAACTGAAGTACGTATATATATATATATATATATATATATATTAACTTTTACTAGCGAACTCATGTCAAATATTGCTGTTTTTGTTTTTTTTTCTCATGAAGTTTTCAAGGTGCGATCTACGGAGCATGCGCAGCTGCTATGTGACTGGTACGGCGACCACTGCAAAGGATTCGTTTTCTTTACGAAGTCGGCTGAAGTGTACCTCAAAAGTGACGTCACGGGCAAATTGGAATCGTTGCCAGGACGATCTGTCTACATAAAAAAAGCGCATGCCAAAGGTGTAAGTCTGCCGCTGGACAATATGTGTGCGGTAACTACAGATACACAAACATCATCCGAAACTCGTAGTCAGAATACATGCCGATTGGTTGAGTTGAACCCGTTTGACGCTAGTATTATAAAGTACGTGAAGAAACCTGACATGCCGCTTAAATGTCGGGGTGTCCCGTTAACAAGATACAAATTAGGACAGTTGGAAATTTTACGGCCGAGTAATGGTGCGTTAATAGATCAGTTCAAAATACATTTTAAAGTAGCAACGGTACTAGTTCCAAATGATAACGATAGCAACCTTAATAACTGGACTGACAACAACAACGACAAAGAAAGTGAAATTGAGTGTGGCAGTTTTATAGGGAAAGTGTTGTTACCTGATTGCGTTGACAGTAATAGAAATAAACATGATTACAACGATCGATATCGATAGTGTTAATTAAAATGATAGCAACGAGATGGCAACGGCATCATACCAGTACGACTTCGTCTAGTCCAACGCCAAGGCTAATTTTTCGAATGATCAACTTGTTCCTTGTTTTCTTGATCTGTAGGCTATGATATCACCTCTGCAGTTTATCAGCCAGTTCAAAGAATTCCACTAACAGACTGGGGCTTCAAAATGGGGACGAAAAAGATACTTGACCTCTCGCAATCTCAGTTTGATCTAAACGAAGAGTTCATACATGTTACTATGAACACATCAGAAGGAAAATACGAATCGTACCATGCTCAAGTCGTGACCAAACAAGAAGTACTATCAAGAGCAAAAAGCCAAAGAGGGCTTCCGCTGAACATATTGGTTGTGGGCTTTGATTCCCTTTCGACTGCACAATTTAGGGTAAGTGTTTAAAACTGATCCCGCGAGGGGAGAGTTGGGGATACATAGAGAATATTACAAGGCTGCGCGGGATACGAATTTTATCTTCGAGTGCTTGAATTATCTCTCACGAGTGAGTGAAGCAAGCGATTGAGAGACACTTTCAGCACGAAAGATAATATTCGTATCCCCGAGCGGCCATGTAATATTCTCTATATATCCTGAACTCTTCCCGCGCGGCATCAGCTAGTTTATCTTATAAGCCACGGATGAAATTCTCACATAAAACACAACATTTTAAAGAACTGTCCGCGCGCCTAAGCGAGAGGCCCTCTTGTAATTGGCTGATAATTTTAGTAACCATGGCAACATGACTGCCAACCCCCGGTATTTCGTCAAAAACAACAACAGCAAACTTTATTTGCGTGTCAAAGTATTGAGGTAGCTAATTGGGGACACGTTTAAACAAATACGACTACAGTTAAAAATCCCAACTGGTCGGAGGCAGACCAGTCGGCTATTTACAAGCGTGGTGGATTTGACTCTGGGGTCGCCGAAACCAAATCCTGTCAGTGGCCAGAGTGGGATTTGAACCCGGAACAACCGCATGCAAATCCGGCACCATAACCACTGAGCCACGCTGCCTCCTCAGTATTTATGTAATGAAATGCATGGCTGAAATAATTCCGATTTTTGTTTATCTTTTCGTTGAACTTTTGGTCAATATCTTCGAATGAGTAAGCGAAGATTACAAGTAAGATTATATAACACACTTATTAACCGATAGCGAGGTCTTTACGGGGAAATATCAGACCGAGGGCTTGAAGTACGGACCGAGCGTAGCGAGACCCATACCATAAAACCGAGGTTTGCGATCCCCCGGTAACGAATGAACGATTGAGGTTAATAAGTCTTTTGGAGTTAAGTAAGAAGTTTAAAAAAGAGGAAGCTAGATAAAATAAAGCGGCAAAAACGAAAAGGTGTTACAAGATTATATTGCTATCTTAATAGCCAATCAGATTGCAGGATTGTGCCGTGTGTGGCCATTTGATAAGAACACTTATTCCTTCAAGACACCTCGTATCAACACCACTTTGGTTGCGTTTTAGAGAGCATTTCCAGGGGCTTACGAATACTTGAAAACCAAGCTGAACTCTGTGTTCATGAAAGGTTATTCAATCGTTGGCGACGGAACAACACCCGCGCTCACCGCCATCTTAGCAGGTATTTTATATTAATACTATTATCATTAATGTAATGAAAATGATGGAGTGTAATGATTATGGCAGTGGTTGTAATCGTTGTTTTTCGCGAGCAGTTTTACTTCTTTGTTTTCTTGAAACCTTCAAACTTTTCGTTACTGTAGTTACCTCGATCAGTTGTAGTCAAAATATCGTTCTTTAACAACCTTTTTAAGCAACTATCATCAAATGTTTTCGAAGTTTCGTACAACTAAAAAGTCTTTTAATTTGATCTTTTGACAGGAATGTTTGAGCAAAATCTGCCGGAAGCTCGTCGTGGCTATAGTAACAGTGCTCCAGTGGACCGCTGGCCTTGGATATTCAAGGCGCTCAAGTCCAATGGTTATGCGACTTTGTTCAGTGAAGACATGCCTGGGTATGGCGCTTTCACTTACCGACTGCATGGCTTCAAAGAGCCTCCGACCGACCACTTTTCCAGATACTTCTGGGAGGCTGCTAAGCTGACCAGCCCTTATTGTATACGAGCCACCCCGCAGCACCGCATTCATCTCGATTATATTGAAAGTTTTTTCGACTCATACCCAGTTGATACTCTGAAGTTTGGCTTTTCTTTCTTTACCGAGGTTAGCCACAACAACTTACACTCGGTGTTTTACGCTGGGGAAGATTTTCTGCAGTTTATAAAGACATTTGAAGCGAAGAATTATCTAAACAACACGATGCTAGTCGTGCTAGGCGATCATGGGTTTCGTTACGGAGACGCAAGAGCAACTCTTCAGGGAAAACTTGAAGAGCGATTGCCTCTCCTGTCGATCACCCTCCCCTCCTGGTTTGAAAAATTGTACCCCGAGCTTGCTCAAAATTTGAGGAAAAACTCAGAAAAGGTGACGTCACCATTTGACCTTCATGCCACGTTTCACCATATAATGACGTATCCTCAACGTCACATAAATACAACTTTTGGACAAAGTTTATTTGATGATATACCGATGTCACGTGACTGTAGCCAAGCCGGTGTAGCAGAGCACTATTGTCCGTGCTTACAGTTGGATCCCGTTGACAATTCACATATCCATATTCAAAAAGGCGCTGAGGCCGTTGTAGAGTTTATCAACAATCTTATCTCGTCTGATGAACGCAGTGCAAAGTTTTGTCAAAAGTTAAGGCTCGGCGAGATTCTAACAGGTTATCAGCAAAACCAGAATCAAAAATTTCAACGCTACCTTGGCTCTGCGGATCAAGACGGACGCGTTCCCGAATTTGCCGAGGGAAACGTACGCGCCTCAGAGTGTAACTACCAAGTGCAGATTAGGACACAGCCGGGAGGAGGGCTTTTTGAGGCGCCTTTGAGGCTGCTTGGAGGCCAGTTCACCGTTTCGGGAGATATTAGTAGAATCAACATGTACGGGGAACAACCTCGGTGCATCTTGGACACCAGACCTGACTTGAGAAAGTATTGTCTTTGTATGAACTATTTTAACAATACGACGAGGCGCCTCTAATGCCTCGTTTATTAAGTTATCCAAATTGTGTTCCTTCTTAGCTTACTCCTTTCAACCCTAAGCATGGCATTGCTGTAATGGTTAAGGAATTCTCTCAACTAAGCCTCGCACTTTTCGTGTAATCTACGCGCGGGTTGGACAAACGAAAAAACTGCGTATAGTCAAGGGGTAACTACGACCGATTATTGGAAAAACCAAGCAGATTGACAGAGGTTTAATAAAAACTTCCTTTATTCTGCAAAAGACCAAGTAATTTTCAATACAAGCGTTAATTAATTGACAAAATATTGTTTTATATATTGATTAGAAAAATATTATTATTAAGATAATAATACCATGTTTTGCAATCGGCTTCGACTCGAACTATTCGGTGAAGTTTTCACTACCTTGAATATCAACCCTTTCAGCCCCAACCAGTTTATGAACTTCTAACTTCTCTTTTCATTACTCATAAAAATGAGACATATTGTAATGAAAAGATTGGTTTTGATCAAACATAACGGACCACTGAAAATGATAAGGAAATTTTCCTAAATTCGTAACATTGTAAAGAATGGACTCCAGTTAGAAGTGGATGCCGCATGACGTCATCTATGACGTAATTCAGTAGGGCTGAGTGGGTGATAGCACTTCCAAGCAAAATCTTCAGTAGATTTGCTAACATAACAACTAGTATAATGTGCCCGTGGCACATGTTTTTGAGTTTATATATGTATATTTTTAGGTTTGACATTTTGTCTTTTACTCTAGCAATTCTCTGCCTCATTTTTAGTTCTTTGAAATATGTATACTAATATACATATAAATGAAGTATAAATAAGTATTGTCATAAAAGCGTACACAGTTTATATCATACTATACTTCTATTACATAACATAAGATAATAAGGTAAAATGACATCTTCAAAAAACTTGACGAAGCTAAGATATCACAGTCTTAGCTCCATTTGAGTGAAAAAGTCTCCGAAAATTACAGGCAATTATTTATGAAAAACTGTCGTGGTCTGTTAACTAACAATTATACATAGGTAAAAACTAAGCTACATTTTGTTGATGATTATTAAGGTAATATAACTAAAAAAGTGCTTTAAATGACCTCACGAGGTTCATTAAAATTAAGTAAGTATACCACACTTATTTGGTAGTTTATTTACAAAGTTTTTAGTACACCACTAGGAAACGATACAGAGCATAAAGATTTGACTTCAAGTTGTTTTAAACTAAGGGCTCAACTATTTTCTACGAGAAGAAGTAATTGTAATTTAATTAGCATCTACAACCTTCTGAGAACACTTATTTTTTGGCCGAGATTGAATACTCTTCAGTATTTTTTGGATATCAGCCTCAAATGTTCTTAAAAAGTCCTAAAGATATAAATTCGTACGTCTTTGATGTACAAGCGTTTTTGTTTTTAAGAAAAATTTAACAAGGCGAGGCTATATAATATACAGGTTTATTAAATTTTCGATCTCGAATATTGCGATTCGCGCGTTCTGATTGTTTCATTCAATCTCGGTTATCAGCTCATATTCGGAGTTC
>JAOBAT010128087.1:0-12701 GCA_026413305.1 Hydrozoanthus tunicans
CACCATTTTATGATAATGAGCTGTGCGCACCATTTGCGCACCCTTTTTCAGGCTAATTCCATCCCTACTATACTACTTGCAAATACGCGTCAACTACCGATATTTGATTTCCGGTTGGCCTCCATGGAAACTCGGACGGCTTGTGCTTAAGGTCTCTAATAAGTCTAGTTCTTTGTCTTCGTAACGGGTACGAATGTGATCTACAAATCTTTGGTGCTCTTGGCAATCAACTGAAATAACTGTATAAGAAACTGGTCCAGTTACCATTCGAATCTCTCCCGAATACCTTCGTATTTGTCGTGTGTCAGATTACCAAAAGAACGTAAAAGAAGCAGACTTGTTAAACACTTAAAATAAAGAACAACATTTTTCAGTTCGCAAAACATATCCACTTCCATGGGGTGTCTCTTTGCGCAACAACCTGCTGACGGGGGGGGGGAAGGGGCTAGTGTTGTGGAAAGATTTGGAAGAAAGCGGTTATAATAATTCAATTACCCTAAGTATAATTTGAGTCCAGTCACATTCAGTGGAGCTGTTGTTGCTACCGAGCTTTGCATCTTATCATAGACTGGATGGATGCCCTGCGCATCAAAGCAATGGCCCATGCACTTAGATTCCTTGAGTCTCAGACCAGCCTCTAAAACTTGGTCAGTGGCTTTTGTCTCTAAGTGTTCTACGTCACTAGCACCTGTCTGGATGATGTCCTCCATGTATACAGCCACCCCTGGGATGTCTCGTAAGATGCTTTCAATGAAGCACTGAGATACCTCAAAGGCAGAAGAAACTCCGAAAGGCAGCCTGGTATAAGTAAACAAACTTCGGTTGGTGTTTATGGTAACATACTTAGACGGCTCTTCATCTAACTCTAACTGCTGATGTGCATGACTCAAGTCGAGCTTCGAGAACTTGCCACCCGCTAACTTTGCTGAGATATCTTCTAGGGTTGGTATGGGGTAAAACTTTTATCTTTGAACAATTTCAGATGGTTTTGGCGTAAAATGTTCTTGAACAAGGGCTACCAGCTCTTCAAACTTTAAGTCTTATGGAGACCCGGGCTGACACAAAGTCTTTATAAGCGCATACGTCTTTTCTCCAACTGAAGCGAGTAGTAGGAATTTTTTCCTTTTGTCATCTTCAATTCCCTTTGCCCTAAAATAATGTTGGTTAAACTTTGCCAAATTTCCATAAACGACAGCCACAGTACTTTATCCTAGTCGCTCCTAGCTTCACTAATCCTTAAAAATCCGTTTTGCAACTGCCAATTCCTAAAATAACACACCATCCTAATTCTATGCAGAGTTAAACACGTGCATCACGATCATAAAAATAAAGATAGCAAAGCATAGAATCTTCACTCAGCATTCTCTTGAACACTAAAAGCAGTAGACAACCGGGTTGAAAATACTTACGGGTTCTTGACAACTGTTGATGGTTTGACACATTTCTCTCGGGCAACAAAAATAACCTCCAAGATGAGAAGTTTAAAACGACTCTTGAATGATTTTTCTGAATCCTTGCCACTTCGTATCTGACCTTTGAGAAACCTGGTCCTGCACTAAAGGTAAAAAGAAAATTGCTGCATTTATATAAAGTTCCTTACTATCAGGTGCCAAACAAACGGAGGAGGGGGGGAGAGGAATAAACGGTGGCGAACAATTTATGAAAATTTAAAACAAGAAAAAAATTGAATTCCAAACTCTAGACTCTAGATTTTTGTTGCCTGTAGTGCAATCCAAACAAAAACAGGGAAAGACGAACACTGAACATGAGTAACAGCAATAAAATTCACATCTTGAAATTTTGGTCACTTGATGATCGCACCAGAGCTCGAAAAATCAAAGAAGATCACCCAAATATTCAACCCTCCGCCAGTACGGGAGTCGGACCGGGAACCTCAAGATAGGGAGGCAGAGATTTCACCACTGCACCAACCCCTAAGCTATTAGAAGTGTAAAGACAAAGGATCTCATTGCTCTCTAATTTCCAAAATTGAGGGGTCAATCATAAGGTATTACTCTTGTTTTTTTCACTGCTCCTTAAAACTGTTGCATGCATGTAACTTACACTCTACGACAGGGCTTTTTCTTAAAGTTTGCAAAAAAGATATACCAAACTGCTGAACATTTAAAAGATTTTCTTCTTTACCTGACAAAAATACTTGTGCACATCAGTTTTTGAGTCTTATGATCTTGAAAAAAAACTGAACTGGTCGTTCAGATGCTGATGAGTGACCTTGTGCCATTCTTGATACATCATCAGTAATTTCCTACAATTTTGGTTGATTTAAGTTAATAACAAACACATGTGTTTATTGCCACGTGCCACCAAGTACACGAAGAAATATACAAACAGTTTACAAAAGCAGGAAGCAGATTGCCTTCAAATTTCTCACTTAGAGATAAAGTTAAAACTTTGTTTAAAAAAGAATTGAAAGTTTGAGTTTATAACTTGATTGTCTATACTCCCATTTGAACAGTTTGCAAAGCTTAAATAATTTAAGAAAGTCAAAAATACACATTTTATTCAAGCTGTACTAGGGAAGCTTGTTTATCAAAATTGCTAATTTAGCGTCAAATTTAGGCGCAACTCAAGGAACTTGCAATAATATTTTCTACAAGAGAGTGGTTAAAGTAAACAAGCTTTATTAGTGAGCCAAACAAGAAGCTGAATTTGTTAATATTACGTTGCTTAGAAACTTTTAAGATCATTATTAAAATATTCAAATTAGCAAAACTTTAATATGCAAACAAAATAACATCTGTGATTCTGGTCACATACCCAGAAGAAAATAGGGTCGGTTGACTGGATTTAAGGTTAATCTTTGTTCTAATTTTTGAATTCTTTTTTTCTAGTTTCGCTGGGTTTTTTCAATTATTCTATATAAATATTTTTTAGAGAAGTGTAAGATACTAGCAACGAACGTGCACTCCTAAAAAAAAAAGGCTCAACAAATGGAAGTCTGAATCAAAACAATGAATTAAAAACATGCAAGAACTTTAGCAGTATAATTCAAAAGTGGCTCGTAATGAAATGTAATGGCAACAGTATAACTTTAAACATGATATCCACTATCCATGATATAAACAAGATTTGCAGTCATATAAGGAATACTTGAGACCAAGCCAGACAATGTATCGAAAGTTCAAAATCCATATCATACACAAGACATAGAGAACTGAAATCTCGCCATCTCGCGGAAAAAAACAAATAGTTATTTTGTATTTCAACTTAATTCACATAAATCCGGGATAAATTAACGAATTTAACCGAAGTTTCTGAATTTTTTTTTGGTGTGTGCATGCATTAAGTCATGGTGGGGTGGGAAGGTTCAGGGGAGTTCTACCCGGCGTTGCGTACCGCAGAATATGCAATGCCAATTCCGGCATCTGATTGGCTGTATTTTTAAGACATGGGATAAAAACCATTATATTAATAGTCAAGGTATCGGCTTTCAAACAGCGGAAGTTCATTTTCCACTTTAAAAAAAACTGATGGGGAGGTAGAAAAGTTATTTTCAAAAATGTAGCAAAATTAAGAGGCAACAAGATGCGTGAAGTCGGTAAGTCGGGCTACTGTGTAACAAACAATTTATGATTCTCTAGTCTTGTTCAGTATCGTTGTATGAAACTTTACATTTATAGATATAGTCTTTGTACTTTCGTTTTCTCATCTAACAGTAAGTATCTTGGTATAAACATTTCCCAAAAAATTGTTTTATTTGAACAAAACGAGTATATTTTACCAATCTTTAAAAAACAATAAAAATCACCGCCATTTTGGTGCGTGATGTCAATTTGTTTGTCGTGATCATGAAGCCGCAACAGTAGAGGGTAAAATGCCTGTTGAAGCTTAATTTTCGCTCTCTGTTTCTTAAAATCTTTCCTCCTCCGACGGAATCATTTCATTTAATCTTAATCTATATCACTGTGAGCCTGTTGTGCTAGATGGTCAGCGGAAAGGGGTGATCAAAAAATGAAAAATTTCATTAAAATTTCGCGTTCTCCTCAAATCAAAAGATTTTCAAAGTATGTACTTTTACCTAAGAAAAAAATAAAGGAAGGTTTTGGGGGCTTAAGGATAATTGTATTTGACCGTACGTACATGATATTACAAAGAAAAAAAAACTGACAATGCTAACGAGTCAAATCCAATAACTCAACATTCGTACATAATACTATTATTAAAACAAAATAAATGTCAGTGGTAGTTTTTAAACAAGCAAAACTTTCAAAACCATTCTTTTCACTTTAGAACAATACAAAATATATAAGCAATACAAAGGCAATGTATATACTGTTATTACGATATAGGTTTAAGAGATCAATGGAAAGTGCATTTATAGTTGCATGTTGGTCGAAGATCTTGTATCTTTTACCCTCACACTCCTACAAAACTTTTTTTGTTTGTCAGTAAAACTGTGTTCAGACTCGGTAGTAAATCACTTTGTTTTGCCATATGTAATTTATATACGATTTCAAAAGAATTGTTTCAGCACAGTTCTCTATATGTGTCCAATGTTCACTTATAAGCATTCTTTTAAAGAATTGGTAGTATTTCATATGTGTCCATTACCAAAACGTTCAAAATCTTTTAGCATGAACATTTTTTGTTGGCGTAAAAGTCATTAGTGCTGTATACAAGACGTTTCGCGACAATAAAAAACTAAGAGATAGAAAGTACGATTAAATATAGATTCAATAGTGTTTATTTAGTAGATTTAAGGTTTACGTACCTGCAAATCACAACACAAAACTGCTGCATTTGGTCTCTGACTTGGGTCTGTGTCAGTCATTGCAAATACCAGGTCACTAAGCCGATCTAGTGATGCACAGCTTTCCAAGCTCAGCAGACGAGTGGCAGGTTCACCATTGTTGATGTACTTTTGGCATTCTTCAAGCTTAGAGATGTCACCAAAAGGATGTCCTCCAGTTGTGAGTGAGAAGAAACAAACACAACCAAACGAAAAGACATCAACACTCTTGGTTCCAAGTTCACCAGGCACAAAGAGCTCTTGAGCAATATAGCCATTTGTGCCTGTTTTTGTTTTCTTCAAAAACGGTTCTTCAGGTAGAGAACAAAGCGAGGGGTACCAGATTTGCCTTTCAGAATAACAAGAATGTTTTCTGGTTTAATGTCTCTATGGCAAACTCCCTCTTCATGAAGATATTGCAAAGCTTTTGCAATTTGTAGCAAACAAGACAGTTGGTTTGTTTGCACTTCAGTACTTCTAAATAGATCTTTCTTGACAAATTGTGCCATCGTCAAATCACACATCTCAAGAGCTAGGTAAGTAAACTCGCGCAAACTTGCAGTTTCCAAGCATCGGATGATATGGGGGTGCTGCAGTTTTCTTAGCTTATCAATTTCTGATGTAACAAACATCTCGGAGAACATTTTCTTCACCGCTACCTTCTCACCAGTGTCAATCAGAACACCATTATACACAATGGTGCCTTTGCCACCTTTTCCAATGACATTACTTTCTGATTTGTCATACTTGATGTTCCCAATGATTCTGACCTGGGTGGAAACAGGTACTGCCTTCTTTAAAAACAGTTAAAGTCCTCTTTGAATACCCTAATACTAGAGCTAAATGTAATATATCAGTTGATATATATATATGTAAATGAATTATTTGTCGAGTTGACCAAAGAATAGAAGCACTTTTTTGTTTTATTTTCCTCAGCTCAGAAAACTAAAACAAGTCAAAATCTTAGCCCGTCGAAAATTTGAAAGCGGTGATGAAAATCGCAAGTTTTATGATCAAGTTTCACAACATGTCTCACTAAGAAACTGTTTTTAAAATTCTTATCAAAATGGTGCAAACTTAGCTAACAACACTGAAAGCTGGTAAAACGGCGGTACGTAGTTTTTTCTGGCATGAAATATGTGTCGAACTGAGGTGATCGATAGCAGAATGCGTGAAGTAATTAATAAGGTCGTCAAAAAGCGTTTTTCTGCTTTTCCTGGACCACATTTTATATTGCAATGCTTTTTTGCTTCATTTAACAGTTTAAAAGTAACAACCCTTAAACAAATAAGTAGTAATAATTAATAATTAGAAAATAAATTTAAATATGCAAAAAAAAACCAAAGAAATAAACACTACTTTTTAAAGTTTTTTTTTCTTACTTTTCCCTTCTCGCTGCTCGTTCAAGATCTTCCCGCTCCGCAACCAAGGGTTCTAGAATTTTGCCCTTGTCTAGAGACATTCCGCAAACTGTTTGTCGGCATTGTTCTAGTTCCACATCGGACACTGCAAAATAGGTACCGCAGAGTTAGAAGATAAAGAGATTTTCTACGAGCAACTGCAAGCCATAATGGTCAAAACGCCAAAGAAAGATCTGAAGACTCTCATGGGAGACCTCAATGCTAAAGTGGGAGCAGACAAAACCAACAGAAAACTGATCATTGGCAGAAAAGGGACCGGATAACAAAACGAAAACAGCGAACTGTTCACAGAGTTCTGTACTTTTAACAACCTGCCGTTCATTGGAGGTGGAGGTACCATCTTTCTCCACAATAAAATCCACAAGACCATCGAGACTCCCCCGACGTCAAGACTGAAAATCAGGTTGACCACATCTCCATCAGGCGCAAGTGGAGAAGAAGCCTGCACAACGTCAGGATGAAGTGCGGAGCAGATGCAGCATCAAACCGTCAACTTGTTGTTGTTTTCCTCAAGACCAAGCTAAAAGTCTACAACAGCAGGGCAGGAAAAAACACCATACAAGTACAGCGTACATAGCCTAAAGGAGAGAGCAATGACAGAAGAACTCAAGCTTGAATTGAGGAACAAGCTAAGCGTGCTGCCAGAGGAAACTATTAAAGAACACTGGCACAGGCTGAGCGACCCCTGCAAGACAACATGAAAACAAGGAAACACAAGGAGTGGCTGTCAACAGAAACATGGGCACTGATCACTGGGAGAAAACGACTAAAAGGCCAGATAAACCAAACGAAAGACCAAGAAGAGAAGCAGGAACTCCAAGCACGCAACTGGGACAAGAAATGGGAAGTGAAAAGAAGCACAAGAAAAGACAGCAGAAGCTTCACTGAGGACTTGACTCAGGAAGTAAGGACTGCAGCGGACCAAAGAAACATGAAAAGACAAATATGAGACCACGAGAACCCTTTCTGGAAAAAACAGCATATCTAGTCGTCCAGTCAAAGACAAGAACGGCAATACCATTTCAGGGGAAGAAGACCAGAGAACGAGATGGGCAGAACACTCAACAGATCTGCACCATCAGCTCCGTAAGATATCCCTCCACCTACTGAGCTCCTTTCTATCAAAACCGGCCCCCTACCAAGTACAAGATCACCAAGGCCATCAAGTCACTGAATTCAGACAAAGCAGCAGGTTCTGATGGCATACCACCTGAAGTACTGAAGGCAGACCTCCAGACTTCAACTACCGTACTGTACCAAATCCTACAAAAGATCTGGGAGGAAGATAGAGTGCCAGTAGACTGGAAGAAGGGCCATCTCGTCCACGAAGGCGCCTCAGAAAGGGGACCTGTCATCCCGCAACAATTGGAGAGAAATAACATTGCTGTCTATCCCAGGGAAAGTGCTGACGAGGACATCTTAGAGAGACCAAAGACATTACTTGACAAGAAACTTCGAGACGAACAGGCAGGCTTCCGTCAATAAAGATCATGCACAGATTACACAGCCACAATGTGCACCATCATTGAGTGGGTTGGAGTGGATTGGAGTGGCAGATCCCCTGTATTCAGTCTTTGTTGACTTTCAGAAGACATTCGACAGCGTCGACCGGGATGTCATCTGGAGACTGATGCACCATTATGGTTTTCCGCCAAATTTTTTCACCGTCATTCAACGACTGTATTAAGATAGCATCTGCTAATTCATCCATGTTGACAAGTCCTTCAACACCCTGCAACCACTCTGGAGATCAACAGCTCTTTCTCTTTACAACCAAATCCGGATATTTAACACCAACGTCAAGTCGGTCCTACTTTACGGGGGAGAAACCTGACTAATACCCACAAACGACTCCAGATAATTGCCAACAGATGTCTCAGCCTTCAACAGTGCTGTAAATTTTAGTATTTTCCATTTATATTATCCTAGGGACGGACCAGTTGATCCCGTGGGGGAGGGGGGGGGGAGATTTAAAGCATGATTTTTCTGCAAATTTTTTTTCAGTCAAGCTTCAGAAAAAAAACCAAATTTTTTGCCCATCTCCATACATTCTCTTTATAGGATTTCGGATTGCAATTTTTTTTTGTCTGGGGTGGCCCTGCAATTTTTTATTTATAAATTCTTCCACTCCCCTCTAAGAGATCAACTGGTCCGTGTCTTACAATTCTTATTTTTAATAGTAGGTTTGTAAATAAAGTAGTGGTTGGTTGTTTCCGTAAAGAGTATGTATCTTTAGATAGATTAAATGTGGTTGTAAGTAAAGCACATGACTGTGCACGCAAGTCACTAACAACTATAACCTCATCACTTCTTTAAAAGACTCAGGTTCACCTAACCGCTTCATCAAAAATTGCATTCCTTACTCTGATCCCTTGTTCCCTTGTATATAAAATACACTAACGATAAACAACGAAAACAAAAACACATGTATAGTTGCTCTGTTTATGATAATCAAATTACCTTGTTTAAGTATGTTTTGGCATCTCTGATATTCATCCTCATTTATGTAGGCTTCAAGCTTTATCTCGGCCAATCCTAGTTCATCAAGAATATCCTGTGTAATGAGGTACAACTTTGCCTTCTGATTAAGGTCGCCACAGGTTGTATAACTCTTCCACAACCTCTCAAGCACTTGAAGTGTTGAGCAGAGTACGGTAATAATTAGACTGCCAGTCTTTGTGCCAGTACTGATAAGTCCCATTTCTTCCATGTAACTCCTGAATGCACTTGGGCTTTCAAACGTATTGACAAATTGACAAGCTATTCGAGACATTGCTTCAGTAAACACTCCAGGTTGTTCTGAAGAACTCTGCTGGTTTTGTGGTTGTTCAATTGCTGAGGTTTCTTGATTTTTTTGGTGGTCGTTCACGCGTTGGCGAGTAGGCACTGTGCCGGTGACAAATGGCGGGTGTTGTGAATGAGTTGAGCGCACAACGTCTGCAACACCTATGCGAATGTTTACATTTGTTGCTGCTGTTGAGTACAGAAATAAGCATTAGGAGTTGTAGAACGCGGGTGAGGTAGACGCGATTAAAGTGTTGAGAGAAAGCATAGTGAACCCTGTTTTCAACCTGTACTATGAAGTCACTTCGTGTTCTGTTAGTGTCTATGGAAAACAGTTGCACTGTTTTGTTTCCAGTTTTGATAGAAACCAACTCGCATACTGTGATAGCACCCCCCCCCTAGTTACAATGAACGTAGCATGCAGTAAATAAAAGCGCACGAGTAACAAGACGTTAGCCAAAAGACTTTTGTCTTAACTTCTTGTTCAGTACGCATGTTTGCTAAAACCTTAGACTGCAAGCATTCCAACAGCTTCACGGTTTTCAACCCTGAAAAATATCAGACTCTTGGTTTAACGCAGGGCTTCTAAAATATCAGACTGACAATTTTAACCCATAACAAATACGACGATCATACTTACCACCCCAGTAAAGGGCGGAACCCCCCCCCCTGGGAACTTTGCATTGCATTCTGATTGACTTTCTTTTACCTAATTTCCTAGATGGCAGGTAACAATAGTCTTTCATTATAAACACACCAGAATCTCAAGTACGATTTTCAAGAACAGATTTCACTTGCTTTCTTTAAATTCAAGTGAAAAGGTTGGCAAAATAGTGTCACTCGACAAGCTGAGCTGAACTTGTTACTAAGCAGTTCAAGCTGAGAAGTGGGGGTAGTAGTTTGTAGCCGGCTTCACAATTCAAGGATAGTCCGAAAACTCAACAAGTATACAACCCTATAATAGGACGCCGATGGCCTACGGTCCTTATCCGAGAAGACGGAAAGATCTTTCGTTTGCAGATCTATGTTTGAGCAAAGGCCTGGCACCAGGAATCGAACCTGGGCCTCCAACACGACACACCGGTGCCTTACCAACTGACTTGCGGCGGGTAGAGGTGGGTTTGAGTCCCGTCCGGGGCATTCAAACCAGTTTTTTCGGACGAGTATGTTGGAAGGTGAAAAAAGACGCCATATTGTATCCAATTTGTTGTAATTCCCTTCCTAGCCAAATATGTGTGTTTGAGGGTAGAGGAGAATTACTCCACAATGCTTCTCTGGCTAGAGCCGCAACTGTAGTAAGATAGAGTAGCGGAAGAAATGTTTCCAAAGGTCGAAACCGTTCAGTCTTGATGAAAATCAGAAATACACAAATATATTCTCTGGACTACCACCTTGGTGAAGTACATTCGAAAGCACATTTCTAAAGATAGCAGTTTTCATGCCACTCGATAACTCATTTGTGTCCGGTGCTTCTAAAAAAAGTTATAATTATATTGTTTTTCTAAAAGCTTGAACAGAAATACTAGTAGTAGCAATTAGCCTATTCTACTCGTTCTTATTTTCTTTTTTCTTTGAATGTAATATTTCAGTGCCAAAAATAACACCTCACCTTGGGAATGACACTCGATCGATGGATCTCTTGCAGTTGAACTCTGTAGTTTATCCACGGCATGCCTTAGTGAACCCACTTCTTGATCTACAGATGACAAGGTTTTTGAAATATTTTTGGTATCCATTTCAACTCTTTCCACACATTCCACTTGTGCTTTAGACTTATCCTCAATTCTATTAAGAGTTTCCGAGGTTTCTCTCAATTTGTCCATCTTGTCGTGTGGCAGTTCATCAGCAGCAGATGCAACTAGGTGACTCACTCCTTGATCTACAGATAACAACAACTTTGAGAAATCTTTGGAGTCCTTTTCAATTCTTCCAACAGATTCTGCCTGTGCTCTTGAATTATTCTCCAATCTTCGAAGAATCTCTGAGGTTTGAAGTAGAGCTTCTTTCACTTCCATGTCATGCTGACACCATTGATAAAGTTCATTAACATGAACTTCATCCGAAAGCGTAAGTGGTTTTGTCTTCAACTCACTTATGTCATTTTTCCGTTTTGCCTTTACTACGGTACTTATACTTTGAGCAATTCTTAAAATTGCACCTTTTATATCTTTCCAGAGAACCTGAAAGTCTGCATCCTTTATTTCCATACAGGAAGCATGTCCATAAACTGTGTTTCTATAGTACTTGATTCTCACTAAATCAGCTTCAATACTCAAATCACTTGCATTAGGAAGTTTGTTCCAGCCGCTAGCAGGAGTTTTTAGTCCACAAATTTCCCGAAGTAACACAGATAGCAGGCTGATATCAAAATCATTCGAGGAGCCAAAGTTTCCGGGAGAGGGGTACAGTTTATCTTCCTGTTCCTTGAAAATGCCTTTTCTTGGGTCCAGTAACAGGGCTTTGTTTGCTTGCAACATGACAGGCAGGTTTGCAGGGGAGTGAATACTGTCAAATTTTTGCTTTAAGATGTCTTTTCCACCACCAACAAGCAGCATTACCAGCCGCAGAAAGTTGTCTTTTTCTGCTGAGCACTTGAAGGATGCAGTGGCCATTTCTTGTCAAATATATAGATCCTCAAGGTAGCAACTAGAGTGATAACTTCTACAAAATAAAGAAAGACAGCCGGTTGTTTATAACCGCAGAGACATGTTATGCTGTACATGCCGTCAATAAACAAACGGTATATATTACCAACTCAACTTTAGGTGGAGTGTGAAAGACTAAACAAAACCAAGTAGATTATACAGAGCTTTTAATATAATGAAAATGCATAATGGACAAGTATAAGATAAATTTAAAGAGTATAACTACTAGTTGAGAGCAAAAAGGCCAAATTGAATTCACTGAGATAAAAAAATAGTAATTACGAAAAAGAACACAGCCATGCAAGCTAGAGTGAAGAGTAGTACTGAACTCTTAGGCCTACTTCAAACACCGAATTTCAATCATACCAAATTTAATTTGATGCGGTTGAAATATGGTGTTTGAAGAGGGCTTTAGAGAAAGGCAAAATAGATTTTAAAATTTGTCTACCCCTTTTCAAGTTTGATTTAAAAAAAAAAAAAAAAGAACTATGTCCAAGAGTTTGGATTTGAAGGGTTTGAACTTAATTAAGTTAAAAGTCTACCTAGCTAGATTCAGTTGAATGAGAGAGTTTGAAGTAGAAAGAGTCTGAAGCATGGAAAACAGCAAATATTAGACCCATCCCAAAAGAATCACCATTAACAGCATGCAACCAACTGAGACCAATTTCACTAACTAGTATTATTATGAGACTGTTTGAAAGACTTATTCTAAAGCAAGAGATTTCTAGCATATTCAAATCTGTCATTAAGTCCGATCAATTTGCATTTAAAGAAGGTTGCAACACCACAATGGCTCTCTTACGATCTCAGCACTACTGGCTTAAAGCATTGGATGGAGAGGCAGACCACGTACGAGTGTTGTCGTTCGATTTTAGTAAAGCATTTGATACCGTCTCACACAAGATTATTATTGAAAAACTCCAACGTACTAAGCTAACTGGATCATTAACTTTGTGAGCAATCGTAAACAGAGGGTCGTTGTGGATGGTTTTATCACCAACTATTTAAGCATCAACAGAGGAATACCTCAGGGTACAGTACTAGGCCCAATACTATTTTCACTAATGGTAAATGACATTTGTGCGGCCGATGAAAAGAACA
>JAOBAT010128098.1:0-12701 GCA_026413305.1 Hydrozoanthus tunicans
AACCAAAAGAGGGACTCGCCCCCCCCCCCCCCCTTCCCACCCTCAGGAGTTCATTTACTGCATATAACACCACACACGCACACACACTTGTTCTTATCCCCTTTTTAAGCAAAAAATCATGGACAATGCTAAAAGTTTTCTCACCAGCAAGTATCTGGGTCAAATGAGGACATGTAGGGGTACCATTCATAATCATAGATAGTTTCTCCTTCTTGAATCTTCAGTGCTGACATCTGAAAATTATGTACAGTTCATCCTTATAGATAATCAAACTGATAAGGGTTTCTCTCTGTTAGGCCCCCAGCTGGGCATGATGCCATCACCAGGTAATGAACGGTAAAACTCAAGACTCGGCAAGATTCTGACGCACACCCTTACTTTGAAAGTCACAACTCACAATTTTTATGAGACCAAGAACCTAAGCAAGGGTAGTTAAGCAAGAAACTGGTACTCACAGCCAAAATGTCAGAAATTTTGTAACTAGACCTGCATTATTGTCCAAGACTTGTGGTTTTATAGATGAACTTTAGCTATGTAATGTTTGCAAACAAATTAAACCCCTTCAAACTGAAAAACCTTTGAAACACTAAACAATGAAATAGTAAAATCCAGCTTTAATGGAACCAAAAATATAACTAAAGGCTACATACAGTTCATGTTTCTTATAAATTGCTTTTACAATTTTAAGAACAGTACTACTTGCTACTACTTTTTCGTTGTAGTAGCTTCAGTCTCTGAGTTTTTCTTTTCAGAAATGTATAAAAATTTGTAGATAAAATAAATTGATCTGTTTCAACTAAATTACAATTAAATGCAAACAAGTTCTGAAATTACTAGACAACTATTGTGATAAATTTATATATTACAATATGAAGAAAATAACAATTTATATAGTATACAAACCATTTCAGGTATACTTTCCACATCAGTCCCAGTATATAGTTCAGCTGGAAGGTTGAACACCCTCAATAAGTTGTCCTCACTTGCAGTGACAATACAAGATCCATCTGGAGACCTGCATTAACCAACATGATTAATGAATACAAAAGGGTCAGTAAGGTCTAAGAATTTTAAACAGGATATAAATTGAGTAGTTACATCTAGAAACGGATTATTATCACCTAGAACTAATAAATTATCAACGTGGCATTCACATTGTGTTTTTTAGGCTGCTATAAAAAACAGCTAAGAAAAACTCTAATCACACTCAATAGTATTAATAATAATAAGTAGAAGAACAACAACAACAACAATGTTCGGCATTCATCATATCGCACATTTTTTGTTTATGTTTGTTTTTTATCAATTTGATGCACTTTTCAATTCATAACAGAGAAATTCAATGCACTTTAAAGTGACAGCTGTAGCCAGTGATAAATTAAGTTTGCTACAAGCTGAATCCCACACTTAGATTTTCATTGCAAGATGACCTTAGATCACAGTTAACAGTCACAACAAAACAAGCTTTTTCTACAAGAATTGTGGGGGTTTTCATTCCCCTAGTATATTTAGGAGTTCCAGAGACTGCAAGAGTTAAATCTTGCTAATCATCATATTTTTCATAAAATAGACCAAGATGAAATAAATATGATGTCCAATTGATCCATATTAATGCTGTTCATTATATAATGGCAATGCACTGGCCGAGCAGTTAGCATGTTCGGCTCGTAATCCTAGGGTGGCGAGTTTGAACCCCGTCAGACCACTGTATTGTGTTCTTGAACAAGACACTTTACCCGACTTTTTTCCAGTCGACTGAGTACCAGTTCTGCTGGGAGCAAACCTGCAATAGATTAGTGTCCTGTCCAGGGGGAGTCAAAGACTCTCATCCGCTTAACACTACGGAAACTGGAGATAAGTGGCGGCCTTAGGGTCAGTAGGCTTTAGCTTCCTAGGTAAAGGATTTAGCTTCATTAGGCTTGAGAAAGGATTTAGCTTCAGTATATATAATGAGACATAGAGTTGACTCATGCTAATTGGTAAACGTTAAAAGCTTAAAAACTACAGTCCAACCTCTATTAAGTGGCCACCCTTGGGTCTTTGGAAAGTGGCCCCTTAATAGAGGTTGGCTACTTAAAAGAGGAATCAAATATAACAGTTTACTGACATTAAAATTTGGGACTTTTCAAATTGGCTACTTAGTGGAGGATGGCCACTTTTAAAATAGAGATTGGACTGCACAGCCAGTTCATGCTTAGTGAGGTGATCTTTAGACTAAAACTGTTGCTTGAATATTTTAGGAAGATATGTTAAACTAAAGACTTGTAACTGGCTTTATATAGTTTGCTTAATATGTATGGCAAAAGGGGTGTTAGGTAAAGTTAAGTTCCAGCCTTTTGTTCCAAATCATTGAAATCAATCTGACATTTTAAACCAAATCTCAGAATGTTCACTTTACCACTTGCATCCTTTCAGGAAACAAAACTGGGATTTGTTAAACTCCTGCCAGGCTCCGGTTATTTGTTGTGGGACAACAGCAAAGTTGTACTCAATGTGTCTTCTAAAAGGCAAAGGAAGCATTCCATTGGTTAACATTTCTAAGCCAAGTGTTGTTTCTTCATAGCCACCTTCAGGCCTATGTAATCAACACAGACCTTTAGATTATCTTGCATGTAATTTATGCATATTGAGAAACAAAGTTAAGTATAACTGGCCCGTAGGCTGGGGGGGTTCGGGGGGTTTGGAAGAACCCCCCCCCCACTCACTGTCCACTCCGAGTGCAGGCTGAATGCTTCTTGATGTAACGTTTTGCTTGTTAATTTGATTTTGATAATCGTCTTTTATTAATGCAATGCTAAACTTTTTCTAAATATTTCGGATAATGATTAGAACTACCTCATTTTTATGTGTACAATTTTGAGGTTAACACGTGCGTTTTACTTTAATACTGAATCAAAATGAGAAGGATCTGCTGATATATAAATAAACAAGTAGAGAACGCCAGTTTGAGACTACTGGTCAATACAGGTCTGCTATGTAGCTTTAACGAACCCTCCCTTTGACAACCAGCCTATGGGCCTGCATAATCAACAAAATTTTAAAAAAATGATATTGTAAAATGCAAAAATTCATACTGTTACCAAATATCAAAACCCACATACATGATTTTATCACCTGGGACCAGTTGTTTGAAAGACAATTAACTTTTATCCCAGATTAACTTTTTTAAAAAACTTAATGGTTATCATGGTTGTTAACACTGGATTAGGGCCAATCGTCTTTTGAACAACTGGGACCTGGGTGGGGTTGTCAACCTAAGTTAGAGTTGTGGTGTTGTCGGAGCTTTAAAACCCATATAATTTATCAAACAATGTAATAATAATACACAAAACACAAAGTTTAAGAATACAAACTGCAACTTACTGCTCTTCATAGCCTTGCTCCTCTTTGGCAATATCAGAGGAGTCCTTATTTTCTGCACCCTCTTGTTCTTGATTCTGTTCCAAACTCCGAGCTTGTTGGCATTCTGCATTCTGTTTAGTGTTTACTATAGTTTCGGTAAGTCTTTCTACAGACTCTTTCTCACTGGTGTAAACATTTTTATCGTCATTGATTTGGTCAGAGTTGTCTTCTTTATCTGAGACTTTTAAAAATATATTTTCTGCTTCGTTGAAGACTTTTTCCTTGTGATGATCAAAATCATAAGAAGAATTATCTTGATTAGATTGCAGGGTACACGAACCCTCTTCCAAACCTGAAGTTACTGAAGTTTCTTGTGGAGCAGTTGAAGAACTCTCTATTCCTGCCTCCGTTTGCTCAGACTCTGCACCTGAACGTTTGGCTTTAGCGTCATCTAGTTTATCTGGTTTCAAAACACCATCAGACTGGGACATGATCGACTTGGCTTTAGTTCATTTCTAAAGATTTTTTTACCCTGATTTAGTTTGCAATTAGACAGTTGTAGTTGTTTCCGGCATCCATCATGTTATGTACAGCAAAATACATAGCACACAGATCTTTTCCTTGAGATCAATAAACAGTAGACTAGATTATTCTATTACCAAAGACTTTTCTATCCTCCAAAAGTTGTTTATCATGCACATGGCGATGTGCATGTGCGTGCACAGGCGGCCCAACCCAAATCATTAAAATCGGATTAAACTTTTCGAGTTTTGAAAATTGATCGCAATGGTAAAATGGGTTAAAAATGGATAATGATAATGAAGCAGTTTAAGGAAGTAAGAGGGGACTGACCGAAAAGCTTAGTACTCGATAAATTCTAACAAAAGTAGATGAGTAAAAAGTTTGAGTGAGTGGCGGATATGACTGGAAGATACGAAGTACCTTCTGAACGCAGTTTTCAAAAACCGCTGATAAAGTATCCGTTGGCGCGTAAATTGTCACTTTTCGAGATTTTCAAAACTCGTTGCAGTCTCCCTTGGGTGGATGGAAAAACTACCCCATGAAATACTTATCTTCATACTTGCACACACTCGTCCTCCTGACATTTTGGCAATGGCCTGTGTAAACCAGACCTTTCGTAGGGTCGCCTCAGACCCTCTTTTGCACAGGTTAGTGCTTCTATAGTGTATTGATGCTCACCCGTCACCCGCTCGATCGGTTACAAAATATTATTAATACAATACACTCTTTTGTTTATAACAACATCTTATTTTGGGAGACGTTTTGGGCCGGGGATGAAGGTCTATATATTTTTGGGATTCTAACCTCAAGTGTTCTTAAAATGGGTGTGAAATAATCATAACATTTGTGTTTGGTGTATGTACACGCTTAATAAGAATAAAGGATGAGGCTCGGAAAATCAAAGTGTCCTGTTTCTCATACAAGAATGCTTGTACTTATTTATTTCTCAAGTGCAAACGCTCCAAAAGCTTAAAGCAACAAGGAACTTAGATGAATGAAGCAATGACCATGGCACATCCATGCCTAATGGGCAGCAAACCAGGGGGGCTGGGAGCACTGTCCCACCCCCCCCCTAAAAAAAATTAATTTTAGGCTGACAAAAGCAACTTTTGAATAGGAATTTTATAGTGAACTAATCAAATTTCCAAAATTTTTTTGCTTCTTCTGCCAATGACCCTGGATAAGTTAAAACCATTATTGGCACTATTAAACTGAAACTGAAATGGTGTCAAGAGTTTCTGGGCCATTCTTCAGTCTTTGGCGTGTTCTTAGTATGTTTTTAATTTTTGGTCAGTTTTCGGCCTGACTTTTTTGTTAAACAGATAGTTCAGTTATAGAAAGAGTCTACCACATAGTTGAGATATTATTGTTTGGTTGAATCTGGGGGGTACTTTGGGGTTTAAAAGGGTAGGGATGACCATCAGATAAGTCCCCAAAATGCTGTTACCAGACATTTTGTAACAAGACGTTTCGTACCCAACTCTCAGATGTTTTGTACTCAGTCAAGATGTTCTGTACCTACTTAAGATTTTGTGTTCCTACATTCATTTTGGTTTAGAAATCTTTGTTTTTCACTGCTTTGTTAGTTGGAATCTTACTTATCATATATATGTTTGTTTTGATTTACAGAGAAACCATCAGCTAGGTAAAGGGCGTGGTATCGAGTTTGGAACTGCACAAAGCATCGATCTTCACAGAGCTAAACTCTACACTTATGTGAAAGTTTTCAAAGTGAAACTCGATGTTGTGCACTTTACCTACAGTAACAGGTAGTTTCTCTGTAAATCAAAACAAACATACATGATAAGTAAGATTCCAACTAACAAACCTGTGAGAACAAATGATTTCTAAGCCAAGACGAAATTAGGATTGCAAAATCTTAAGTGGATACAAAACATCTGGTTACCATAAAAACCCTAAGAAGTATTAAGTCATCAAAATATCCACCCTAAAAAAAACTTCTCGTTTTTAAAATTACCCTAAAAAATACCAATTGAAAGTTGAAGTTTTTCCCTGGGTAGCTAGCGGGTCAGGGCAAAGTCCCCTTATAATGCACTGAATTTGGTTGCAGTACAAATAATGGATCACATGTATGTTGATCTATTCCCTATAGGACTGTAAATTATGTTAAAGAGTGTTCACACTTAATTCTTTTTTCACAGGTCAGCTTCATTTCAAGGTGAATGGCATGTGACACTCAAGTTTGTTACAAAGTATATCTCCAGATTCAAGAAATCATTGGTTGGTCTGGATCTTCAAAACTGCTACTGGCTTAAACCAGCCCCTTTGGTCAAGGCAATCTGTCGATGCCAAAATCTTATTATACTTTATCTAACTGGTTGTAACATCTCAATTGAGTCTTTGTCCGAAATTCTGTCAAGAAACAAGAGCTTGAATTCCCTTTCTTGGTCTCTTCCAGTATCTGTTTGTTCATACAATAGACTAACTGATGTCAAGGATGAGTTGATCAGAATATTTTCTACAACTTCATTGAATTCAGTTGAGATTCAACTGCCCAGTAGCCATTTTTCTTTAATGCCGATAAAAGAAATCTTCATGAAAAGTATACTACCAAAAATGCACATCTCTGAGTTTAAAATTACAGTTCTTGAGAGCACACGTGGCTTTGCTAAAGCAACTAAACCATTTGTCAGTAAACAGGTACATGTGAAACTGAAAGAAGGTTACGTAGACTTCAAGCTAGAAAACCAGGATACATCTGGTAGCAATTTCTTGAGTCATGTTGTTCAGTCTGCAATGACCTCAGCTTCATGTGAAAGTGAGTTGGAGATTTTGGTAGCTCCATGTTTTCCTATCAAGAAGTGCAAAGTTCCCCTTCAAGCAGTTAGAAGTGAATACTTGAAAAAGGCAGACTTGAGCTGTTGGGTCCCTGGTGACATCACTGGTATCTCGAACTTTTTAGCTCCAGGCCATTGTTTGACCCACCTTAATCTGCGGAACTTAGATGCAATTACTCCAGAGGTTTTGGCCAAACTTGCTAAGGGCTGTCCAAAACTTATCTTACTAAATCTTTCTGGTTGTCAAAACTCATTGGAAACAGTAAGTGACCATACAGTTTGATGTTTAAAGGTACAAGTTTGAAGAAAGCCTTTGTTTTCAATATTTGATTGTATTTGAGTTTTTGTAATCATTTTCTTTTTTACATTGAGTACATGTTTGCATGATTTTAAAACCATGTTTTTGTTTTAGTTTTTAATTGTTTCAGTATTTTGAGTATATATGATTAAAAAGTTTAAAGTTTGGAGTCATTCTTTAACCTTTTAGCCAAAGCCAGCTGATATATAACATTCTACTACTCCTCATACAACACAAGTCTATTAGGGTAAGATGTTTGGTTAGCCTAACTGGAAAGGCACCAGTCTTCCAGGCAGGAGGCCCGGGTTCGATTCCCGTTGCCGGCCCTTCACCCAGGGTCTTAAAACAACTGAGGAATAGGTGCTGCCTTTGTTTGACATCTGCAAACGGTGAGGCCTTTGTGTCTTCTCAGATAAGGACATTAAATCATTGGCTCAGTTTCTCAACTTCCTATCGAGGGACTTAAAAGAACCCACAACACTTGTCGAAAAAGAATAGGGTGACCCCAGTGTTGTGGTCTGTCTACTACTAACTGAGGGCAACTCTTAATGAATATAATTGTGAGCCGTATATAGCGGACTATCTAAGACCCTCAATACCAAAGTCAACTGTAAATCATTGTTAAGCGCCTTTGATCATATACATATGAAAAAAGGCACTATGTAAATGCTAAACACTATTATTATTACTATTATTATTATTATTTATATAAAATAATAAAGGCTAAAAATATAAGATTTTAAACACTCAAACGTTTTTGACTAAAACGTCATCTTCAGGAGTGATTAAAATTCTGCAGTGAGCATATTTGTATAGCTTTAAGTTATTCCTGTTGGGAACAGTTGCGCGATGAAGCAGTTAACTTGTTTGTTTAAAGATGGGGTCTTTAGTTTTATGAATAGGCCTTTGACAATTTTTGGCTTCATATAACTATGTACCAGGAACAACTGTTCCCCATGGGAATAACTTAAAGCTATACAAATATACTCACTGCAGAATTTTAATCACTCCTGAAGATGACTTTTTAGTTGAAAACATTTGAGTGTTTAAAAACTTCTATTTTTAGCCTTTTTGAAGCGATTTTAATGACTTCTATTATTATTATTATTATGACATTTGTAAATGATAAAAAGTGAATTGATATAAAATTTTTGTTTTACTTGATAAAGTTGGAAGGAGTACAAGCTTTAGCTCATCACTGCCCATCACTCAAGCACCTTAACCTTACAGAAATACATTATCATGATCGACACCCTCAAAGAAATGGACTGTTGCTAGCTCTGTCTGAAATGCCACAAATCAAAGGCCTTGCTTTGCCAGTTTGTTGTGCCTCATCAACAGAAAAACCAATAAACTCTGCCAACAAAGCTGAGGAGAAAGCAAATGAGCCATTCAGAAGTGTTAGAAAACTTTTAAGGGGAAAAGAAGATCAGAAAGATGACTCAGCGACAATCAGTAATAATGAATCAATCAGTGGTTCATTTTCAAATTTAACCACGATCTGTAACAGAATTGAGCATTTTGAACTGATTGCTGTTAACTTTGAAAGTCAACTCATGAAGGAAACACTGAAACCAAAAAGGCTAGTGAACCTGTTGGTATATTTACTAAGTTGTAAATTATGTTATTTCCAATGTTTCTCAATTATTGGTGTTAACCCTTTTCCTGCTAAAAACGGTTTCACATAAACTAAGAATTTTCTATTTTTAAAACCACTGCTTGAAAACATTTAAAGTGACCATTTATTTTCTTTGTTTTTACAAGTAGATTCTTAAAATGACCATTACTTTAACAAATACTGAAGTTTGAAATTTTTTGAGATTTTATGACTTTGATTTTTTAAAGTTTAGCAGGATAAGGGTTAATATTTGCCAATGTCTGATGTAGTTATGTTAATAAGACTTGCCCAAAATGTAGATTTTAGACCAGTCAAGTTTGTCATGAAGTCCATGTTCAGAGTGCTACAACAATAGAAAAGCTTGCTTTTTTTTAAAGTGAATAACTAGAAATTTAAAACAAACTAGTTTTGTGATGAAACTATACATTTATCATGTTACAGATCATCTTCAGAAATTCAACAGGATCTTCTTTCCCCGCTGATTCTGCAAAGCCCGTTCCCTTGGCTATGGTTTCGCTAGATAGTAGATAGGGACAGTGGAAATCTCGTTAATCCATTCATGTGCATCACTAATTAGATAACGAGGCATTTGGTTAGCTTAAGAGAGTCATAGTTACTCCTGCCGTTTACCCGCGCTTGGTTGAATTTCTTCACTTTGACATTCAGAGCACTGGGCAGAAATCACATTGCATCAACACCGTTTCCGGCCATCGCAATGCTTTGTTTTAATTAAACACACCTCTCATGTCTTTTCACAAAGTCAGACTAGAGTCAAGCTCAACAGGGTCTTCTTTCCTCGCTGATTCTGCCAAGCCCGTTCCCTTGGCTGTGGTTTTGCTTGATAGTAGATAGGGACAGCGGGAATCTCATTAATCCATTCATCTGCGTCACTAAATTAGATTACCAGGCATTTGGCCACCTATGACTCCCACTGTTTAGATCATCTTCAGAGTTGAACCATTGTGAAATTGAAAGCTATGAATTTCATCAAAAAGCCAGTTTTCTAAATAATGATTATTTGCACCATACTTTACCAACAAGTTGTTTCGTATTTTTAGTAGGCAGATTATTAGTAAGCAATTGTCAACTTATTGACATCATTGCACGCTCATATGATCATAGGTTTAGATCTGCAGTTTTACTCTCTGTTTTTGTACTTTGTGCTCGGGCCATTAGGCTCCTTAACAGCCGTTGTTAATGTTGATACCTTTGGGAGAGGCTGGCGCTAGTAGGGTTTGTGAAGGAGGCCCCTTTTGGCCCGGCCATAAGAATGGAAATTACTCAAATTTGTGTCATTGTTAGATAAACCAATTCTTTTATCTATAAAATTTATAAACTACAAGGAGTAGTGGTGTAATTAAGTTTGATGCTTATATTTCAGTGTATTCTGTTAAGAATTTTTCTACCAACCCTTCCAGTCCTATTTACATATATAAATTCCTCCAACTACAGCCCATTTTTTTTCATTGAGCAAATTTGCATTGTTTAATCAATTCTCATTTTTTGTTACCCAATGTTTTATGTAAGGAGATGTTAGGTATTGATAACTGCTATGGACAGAAAGGGTTTGAAAACCCTTGCCTGCTTCTTTTTATGTCAACTTAGTGCTTAAGTCTATAATTCCATGGATTGCATAAGTTTTTTCAGTTGCCTCTTTCTTTTTTGCTTTTTAGATTGATTGTTAATTGCCCTGTGCTTGATTATGATATCTTGAAGAACCTGGCAAACTTGACATACCTTAAAGAGTTAACTCTTGCAGGTGAAGAACTGACTAAAACAGGACAATTGGTAACCTAGTCATTCCAAGTTGTCATACTTTTTATTGAACAAAATGGAAAAACTTTACTTTTCATCTTCATTAGATTACGTTGGTTGATCAACTCTTATTTTCTCATTACAAAGTGCCTTGTTTTATATGTGTTCTGCAAAGAGAATTTAGATGTTGATAATCAACTGGGAATAAAGGGGTTCAGCTATATGCCATAATTCTTATGTATAATCCAAAAAAAAACCCTGCCCTTGATAAGTAAGAATAATACGAGGGGATATGTTTGGTCTTGAGGTAATTTACACCATGTGAGCTGGGCTATATCATTTTTAGAATTAAATCTTCTTGTTCGTTAGAAAAACATTCACCTCTTTAAGGAGCATAACAATTTTTTGCAAATCTCGACTTGTTGTAGGATGCATTGTCACTCTCCATCAGTTTTTTTAAAGTGAGAAATGTAAATGAGAATGTTTGTTACTAAGTATTTGGTTAAGTCAGCTTAGTCAATTACCTTCCCTACTTTTCAGAATGGACTCCTTTGCAATTATAACAAGAAACTGCGCTCATCTTCTTTTGTGTTTGGTTCGTTCCTCGCTGTCGTGTTGGACTTCCTTACAACTGTAACAAGCAGCTGAACACATCTTCTTTTGTGTTTGGTTTCAATCCTTGCTGTTATGTTGGACTTACTTACAACTGTAACAAGAAACTGCACTCACCTTTTTTGTGTTGGGTTTGTTCCTTGCTGTCATGTTGGACTTCCTTACAACTGTAACAAGGAGCTGAACTCATCTTCTTTTGTGTTTGGTTTTCGTTCCTTGCTGTCATGTTGGACTTCCTTACAACTGTAACCAGAAACTGCACTCATTTTATTTTGTGTTGGATTCGTTCCTTGCTGTCATGTTGGACTTACTTACAACTGTAACAAGAAACTGCACTCATCTTCATTTGTAATGGGCTCGTTCCTTGCTGTCATGTTGGACTTCCTTACAACTGTAACAAGGAACTACACTCATCTTCTATTGTGTTGGGTGTGTTCCTTGCTGTTGTGTTGGACTTCCTTACAACTGTAACAAGGAACTACACTCATCTTCTATTGTGTTTGGTTTGTTCCTTGCTGTTGTGTTGGAACCCATTACAACTGTAACAAGAAACTGCACTCATCTTCTTTTGTGTCGGATTAGTTCCTTGCTGTCATGTTGGACTTCCTTACAACTGTAACAAGGAGCTGCACTCATCTTCTTTTCTGTTGGTTTTGTTCCTTGCTGTTATGTTGGACTTCCTTAAAACTGTAACAAGGAGCTGAACTCATCTTTTTTTGTGTTTGGTTTCGTTCCTTGCCCTAGTTGGACTTCCTTACAACTGTAACAAGGAGCTGCACTCATATTCTTTTCTGTTGGTTTTGTTCCTTGCTGTTATGTTGGACTTACTTACAACTGTAACAAGAAACTGCACTCGTCTTCTTTTGTGTTTGATTTGTTCTTTACTGTTATGTTGGACTTCCTTACAACTGTAACAAGGAGCTGAACTCATCTTCTTTTGTGTTTGGTTTCTTTCCTTGCTGTTGTGTTGGACTTCCTTACAACTGTACAAAAAAACTGCACTCATCTTCTTTTGTGTTCGGTTCGTTCCTTGCTATTATGTTGGACTTACAACTGTAACAAGGAACTACACTCATCTTCTTTGTGTTGGGTGTGTTCCTTGCTGTTGTGTTGGACTTCCTTACAACTGTAACAAGGAACTACACTCATCTTCTTTTGTGTTGGGTTCGTTCCTCGCTGTTGTGTTGGACCCCATTACAACTGTAACAAATAACTACACTCATCTTCTTTTGTGTTGGGTTCGTTCCTCGCTGTCGTGTTGGATTTCCTTTCAACTGTAACAAGGAGCTGCACTCATCTTCTTTTGTGTCGGGTAAGTTCCTTGCTGTCATGTTGGACTTCCGTACAACTGTAACAAGAAACTGCACTCATCTTCTTTTGCGTTGGGTTTGTTTAAGCTGTCATGTTGGACTTCCTTACAACTGTAACAAGGAGCTACACTCATCTTCTTTTGTGTCGGGTTAGTTCCTTGCTGTCGTGTTGAACTTCCTTACAACTGTAACATGGAACTGCACTCATCTTCTTTTGTGTTGGGTTCGTTCCTCGCTGTTGTGTTGGACCCCATTACAACTGTAACAAGGAACTACACTCATCTTCTATTGTGTTGACTTCGTTCCTCGCTGTCATGTTGGACGTCCTTACAACTGTAACAAGGAGCTGCACTCATCTTCTTTTGAGTTGGGTTAGTTCCTTGCTGTCGTGTTGAACTTCCTTACAACTGTAACATGGAACTGCACTCATCTTCTTTTGTGTTGGG